>AFQZ01000071.1:0-94735 GCA_000222935.2 Aciculosporium take MAFF-241224
AGCTTTTATACTACTTAAATATATAGCTAGGGAGGTCTTCTTACTACTAGCTTACTTTAAACTTTTAAAAACTATATTTTTAAATAAGGTTACTATTAATATACTACTTAAATATATAGCTTTTATACTACTCTCTCTTTATATCTTTTATAGTAAAGCCTTTATACCTTAGAATATTATTATATATATATTTATGTACGCTAGGTAGCTAGAACCACTAACTAGTTCATCAACTAACTTCTTAATATAGGAAAAACCCTAAGATAGGGGAGAAAACCTATATTCTTTTATATAGCTCCTGCTAAGCCTTTAATATAAAGTCTTTATTATTTTTAACCATTAGTATAAGATATCTGCTAGTTCCCCCGGAACTGCAGATAATAACAGAAGTGTGGTTATGCTTTATATAAAAGGTTAGTATGTTAGTAAAAACCCCCTATAAGCACTTTCCCTTTTAATCCAGCTCTTCCTCCTTTATTTTATTATTTCTATTACCTCTAGTCCTATTCTTAGCCTTAATATTATATATCTGCCATGCCTTATAAAGCTCCTCTGCTAACCTGTACTGCTAAAGTTACCTAGTTAAGAGCACTCACTTTACAATATTTAGTACCAGCTTTTTATTATTAAGTACTGCTTTAAGTTCCGACGGGTCTCTTATTACTAGTACTGCTAGGATTAGCCTTAAATGGTTATGTTCTAGGCATAACAGGATAAGGTAGTAGATATCCTTATCTCCTCCCTAGCATTAATATATTAGTAATATTACCTTAGGCACCTATCTATTATAAAGAAAGGCATTTAGCCTTATTTTTTCTGTTTAAAGCTGTACTAAGGCTGTAGATTTATGCTTTAGCAGGCTATTATAAAGCCTTGCTATCTTTTTTATACTCTTAAAGTTAGAATCCTTATTTACTACTGTTATTTTTACCTGTCCTTTTCTTACCTAAGCCTTATACCTCTGCTATATCTACTTTTTTTCCCACTTCCTCTCTAATTCCTGTCTGGCTATAAGGCTGCTAGGGAGGGGGAGGGGGGCATTAGGAAACGCCTTATAGTAATTATATTAGTAGCCTCTTCCTTAGCATTATAGCTGTAATGCTATTAAATTACAGGCCTGTTATATCTTCTTGCCTATACTATTATCCTTAAGTCTTTAATAAAATCATTATTTAATGTAATTAAAGTACAGATCCACTAGCAGTACTACTGCTTCTGTCTCTAAGAGTGTTACTAGTATTGTCTTATATGCCCCTATAACCTGCCTTAAGTATTTATTCTATTCCCTTATAAATGCCTTTACTACCCCCTATGCTACCCCTTTTAGCTTACTATAGGTGTAGTATATCCTAGCTCTATAGGCTATTATGCTTCTTATTACCTATATATAAAGGGATCTTGCATACTTTAGTCGGCATCCCTATATAAACATAGCTAGCACTATAAGTACTAACTTCTGCTGTAATAATTTAGCATTTACCTTCTCTATATAGGTTAACTAACGAAGCTTCTAGTAAATCTAAACCCCTAGGAATTACGCTAATTATGTCGGTTGTATTATTATTCTTTTAAGTCGGATTGTTATTATAATCGCCTACCTCTTCCTTATAAAGTATATTAGCTTACTCTTCCCTGGGTTAAACCTTAGCCTATACTCCTTTAACTACTCCTTATATATTCTCTAGGCTTTTTCTAGTTATACTTTTATCTCCTTTACTGTTTTTCTATATACTATAATATTTATATTATCTAAGAACCCTAATATTAATGTTAATTCTGCTGCTGCTAGTCTTTAATATAGTAGCATAATATAAAGTAGGAAGAGGATAGGAGATGCTAGTAACCCTTATAGAACCCCTGCAGTAACTTGGATTTCCTTAGTAATACGTCTGTTAAATGCTAATTATGCTCTCCTTTTTAATGTAAAGCCCTATGCCTATCTGGCTATCTACCCTAGCAGTCCTAACTCCTTTATAGTACAGATTAATTATTTATAGCTAATAGTATTGCTGGTTTCACAGGGTGTGATTGCTGCAGCAATAACGGGGGGGGGTAACAAAGGTCTGATGTCTATATTCTTATAATTATCTAAAGGGAAAAGAGGGGGATAATGCAGAAGTGTGGTGTTTTGGCTACAGTACTGCCCTAGGTTACATAACATAATAATCCAGCTAATTAGGGCACATGCATTATGTATATAACTAACAATTCCCGGTTATTATTGTGTATCCCTTCTATCCTTAAGACAAGCGATTCCAATACTTGCAAACTCTCTCTTTATTGAAAAAGAGAAATCGCTCCAAAACACGTAAAAAATCCGTAAAAATCAACAAATAAGTAAAAATCAATAACGTCGCGATACATAAGAAATATTACCTAAATGAATGACTTTTCCCTAGTCTAGAGCATCCTTAGAGTCCCTTAATCAATCGCGTTCGGATTTATCGAATTTAAACTCTTTATTACGCACTTAAGCAGCTTTAGCTTTAATGCTTAATACCGGTCTCTTTACCCAACCTTCCATTTAAATCCGAGCCTCATTCTTAGTCACGAAGGTCTTAATGCTTCTATTCAGGGAAGCCTTTGTTATTACATTAGCAAGGTTATCATTGCCGTTAGAGACCAAAGAGTGTAGTGGGGACTAAAGAGTGTAATTCCCACGTTTAATCCTACCAAATTAGGCGCTTATAATCGCGTTTGAATTCATCGAATTTAAACTCTTAATTAGGCGCTTAATCGGTTATTAAATTTGGTAGGGAATTGGGACTTTCCTATTCTTCGGCGGCTCCGGCGGCGGCTCTTGCAGCAACCCTAGCGACAGGTCTTTTAAGTAGAGATCAACCGCAAGCTAAAAGTCGGCCTTTTCTTTCCCTATAAGGAAAGCTTCTAGTTAAGGGTATTTCCAAGGTCTTCCACGGCCTCTTTATATTAGATTCATAGGGTTATTAGGGGGAGTCTTATGAACAATTTCGTCGGGGGGGGTCTTGTAAACAATTTCGTTAATCTCGGCGTTTTCCTGATTAGGGTTGTTTAGGTATAGGCCTTGCCCTTCTTAGGAAGTTAAAGCTATTCCTGTAGCTTCCTTATTTTAAGCTTAGTTATCCTTATAAGAAGTCTCTGCTTCCGGCAAAGTAATATATGGCTTAACAACTATAGATCGAAACTTTATAGGGCCGTAAGGCATCTTAATAATACAAGTCTCTCCTTTTATTAAAAGAAGCTTATATAGGCCAGTCTATTTACCTTTCTTATAATAAACTCGTATATCAGAGTTCAAGGGGAGATTATGTGTCGGCAGGGTTATCGGGCCATTTCGAGTGTTAAGGGTATCGTTGACTTGACCTTAGCTAGCAGTTGAAATTCCAGCTGCTCTAGTATTTAGGAGGATACTGTGAAACGTTTCCGCGGTATATTATAAATCCACAAGAAATACCTGCTTTTATGTGGTTTTATTAGTATTGCGGTCGTAAGGGTCTTTAATAAATAACGCGTGTTTAAAGGCGTTATCTTGTAAGAAATTCACGGTTAAGGCAGAAAAGAGAGGGGGATTAGGTGCTTATATAAAGAAAGTCATAAACGTAAGAGTTTCTTATGCTTCTCTATTGCTTTATGCTTTTTCTTCTTTAGAGGCGATAAATGCTGCATTCTAGGCAGCTTTTTTATATTTATCCTTATCCCTGCTGTCCAGGGGTAATAACTCTTTGTCTTCACCTTTAAATGCTTATAAGAATGCGTAAAATTAGCGTTTAAAAGGAGGGGATTTATACCTTCAGTTGCTCCACTAAGTTTCTTTTGCTTTCTTTTGTTTAGAGATAGGATGGTTAGTTAACTAATATCCTTCTTTATAATAAATAAAGCATTTCTTGGATCTAGCTTTATTTTAGGGTTAGGAAGCTTATAAATATCGTTAGTCAGTAAACAAGACCATGTTAGTGCTCGGGGTAGTGTTTTGAGGTTAATACTTGCTTTCTCTTGCAATCTATTAGCTTGTAGATGATTTTAAAACAGGTTCTATTATATCTTTTGTTATAAGGCAGCGGCGAATATTACTAACTACGCCTTTATAGGTATTGGTTCGGACGTAGGTTATCTGGTTGAATTTAGGGCTATCTTAAACAGATATTTCTAGTTAGTGCCTAAGGATTATATCTTTCTTGGAGGGGGGGTAAAGACCATTAAATAGGTCTAAGAGCTATTGAATTATTAATTCCAAACATTCAAGTTTAGTCTTTATTAGATTTTCAGCTGTGACGCGATAAAACTTTATCTCTTGAAATCATGTTTAGTAGAATTTTCGATTTTCTTCGGTCTTAAAGTTTTCCTTTATCTACTTGGTTATTATGTCGAATAAAATGAGTCTTCCGCTAAATTTTTTAAGGTAATACTTATAGGCATTGCCTGTAAGCATTATTAATAGTGCAAACGGGTATAACTTAGGCAAAATTCCTTGTGCTATATAGATATCCTTAAAGATTAGGACTTTAGGATATATAAAGTTAAAAAGTGCTCTAAAATACTTGTTTTCCTTATCATAAACTTTAGTAAGGGAGTTTAAGGCTTTTTAGTCTATATTAGTGATTTCCTTTAATATAGTTTGTTATTCTAGGGGAGAGGGGATTATTGTTTCTATTGTTATTTCTTTAGTAGGAGGGTTAGGAGGGTTAGGGGGAGGTGAGGTTATCATCA
Organism: Aciculosporium take MAFF-241224; assembly: GCA_000222935.2. Classification (NCBI taxonomy): domain Eukaryota; kingdom Fungi; phylum Ascomycota; class Sordariomycetes; order Hypocreales; family Clavicipitaceae; genus Aciculosporium; species Aciculosporium take. The sequence goes on from AFQZ01000071.1 coordinate 4,687, forward strand.
ACGTTAACGTGTTAATAGTGTTATTTCCTGTCGGGAGCTTTCCATTAAAAAAGAAAACAGAATTATCTATACTAACTAAATTAGCAAGTATATGGTTGATTGGTCTTTACGATCCTTCTTGCGTGTTAATTCCTTAATCTTGAAGAATATCTCGAAGTACTTGTCAGACCTTAGGGGTAATCTTCTTGAAAATATTAGCATTTTATCCTTTAAAGTCTTCTTAGTATATAAACAGAAACCTAGTACCTTACTAGTTACTAGATTCGTACTAGTCGACATAGTAGGCAAATTTATTATAAAGTTCGGAAGTTATAGCTTTTTTAGGGTTAATTTGTTCATCAGCTTTGGCCCATTTCTCTGTAAAGTAGTTAGAATACTTTTAGAGTTTTATAGGAAGGGAGTCTTAAATGGGTTAATCAGCTCTAGTAGTGGAAGTTAAAGCTATTTTTAGTGTTTTCTCTGTAATAGACAGTAAAGAAGATACTTTAATTATAGACTAGTAGTAAGTTAATAATAAGGGGTAAATTCTACAAAGAAACTTTCTTAATAATTATAGATAAGTAGCAAAAGTTAACAATAATAAAAAAAGTTGCTTTTAGGTAGCATAAATAACGGATTCTGCGCAATTAAGTAAATAAGTGCGTTATATTAGAAGTTCGTCTCTTCTATTAATTCCTGGCCAATCTGTAGTTATAACAACCACTAATTAGTGCTGGTTTCACAGGGTGTAATTGCTGCAGCAATAACAGGGGGGGGTAACAAAGGTCTGATGTCTATATTCTTATAATTATCTAAAGGGAAAAGAGGGGGACGATGCAGAAGTGTGGTGTTTTGGCCACAGTACTGCCCTAGGTTATATAACATAGTAATCCAGCCAATCAGGGCATGCGTATCGTGCATATAACCCATAATTCCCGGTCACTATCGTGTATCCCTTCCATCCTCAAGACGAGCGATTCCAACAAGTATTAAATACCCTAGTAATATCTAGCTATAGTAATAATGCTATCCCCTAGTAATACTACGCTATCTTTATAACCTCTTTTAGTATGCTTAGTGCTACCTCTATTAACCTGCTAGCTTTATTACCTATCTATATATCTAGTAGTATATAGCCTTCCTTTGCTATAATAGTAATCCTCCTTATAATAGCTTTCTTAATTACTTTTCTTATTATATTTAATAGTAATATTAGCCTTTATCCCCCTGGTCTGCTTAACTCCTTAGGGGTTTTCCTAGGTTTGTATAGAACTACTACCTTTACTTGCTAAAAGGTAGCCGGATAATGTCCTAAACTATAATATGTATTTACAAGACATATTAAATATAATATTAAGGCTGCTTTATATAGCTTAAGGAAACCTATTAGTAGCTCGTCTAGCCCTAGGGCTTTCTAACTTACTATATTCTTTCTAACTTCTTTAATTTCCTTCTTTATAAACATAGGAGCTATCTAATCATTACTATGGTATCTTATCTCTGCCTCTATCTCTAAACCTAAAGCCCTAGCTGCAGATAAAGGAAAGAACCTCTTTATAAATGCCTTTGCCTTACCCTTATATATAACCTCTATTATCTCCTCCCTGCTGTTTTCTTCTAGCTAAGTTAGTAGTAGGACCTGTTATATCTTAAGACGAAGTCTACTCTATAGCCAGGCCTAGCGCTCTAGGGTTTAGAGGCTCTCTTTAGACCTAGATAACTTGCTAACTGCTTATTGCTAACTGCTTCTCTTCTTTTTTAAGATTATATAATCCTGTTTTCCTATAGCTTCTGTTAAGGCCTACTATAATTCCTATGTCTGTTATTACTGCTACTGCCTATTAGCATGTCTTGCCTTTACTATTATATCCTTTACCTTTTTATTCTACTAAGGCTGTGGTTTACTATGCTCTAAGGTTGTTTAGGTGCCACTATATTAGCTATCTCTATAAGTTATTAGGTGAGCTATTTTATATAGTTATTAATTTCCTATTAGTTACTTAGCGGGAGCTCTAACCCCTCCTTTCTAAGCCTGTTTAAAGCCTTTACTATAATAAGGTTTTTATTTGCTGTTCTTTAACCCCGGACTAACCCTAGGCTATTGCTTAATTCCTTGCTTATCCTAATACTAATAAGCTAAGATATATGGTCAGATCTGGCAATTTCTACTAGCCTAATAAATTTAATACTAACATTATAAGTAGTCCACGTATAGTTAATAATACTATTTCTACTACTATGTTCTCTCCTTATTACTTCCCTAAACAGCGTAGCTAGGCTAAGTTACTACCTTGTTATAAATTCCAGCATCTTATCATGCCTCTAAGAGGTTCGGCTGAATCTATCCCATAAGGGGTAGTATTAGTTAAAGTCCCCTATGAATATACTCTAGCCCTTTGCCTAGGTATTAGCAAAGTTTTATAAAGGCATCTACTACTCCCTTTTATAAGCCGGGGAATAAATGTTATATACCTCTACTTTATATAGCTTAATACTATACTAATCCTTCCCCCTCCCTATAGTCTAAAGTCCTGTCTTAACCTTTTAATATATATAAATTACTATTCTTCTGCTGTATATTACTAATGTATAGTGCCCCTGAGATAGATTTAGCAGTATACTGTTGTAACCTTCTGGTTCCTAGATAGCTATTACCTTAGGGCTAATGTTATGCCCTAATGTTACGTGGTGGTATCGTCATGTAGTCGGTTGGAAGCAACCGTAAAGCTGTCATTAACATTATCATAAAGGGGTTATTAAACGCACCTGTATATACTACTATCGAGTCATATAGTTAAGTGCATTCTGTGTAAGTTGTTGTTATTCTTCTTATTCCAAGTCTTACTAGCTGCATGACGAATCCGTCCTATATAGGTGGGGATCCGACATTGCGGATTATCCCGTAACACCTAATGCTAGATATACTAAATTACTTTTCTTCTGTTAATTCTAGTATATAACCTTAATTATATACTCTATTATATGCTTTGGAGCTCCCTAGTTGGGCTGGCTCCGGTATTATTTTACTCTCTTATTAGTTATAAAAAGGCTAGTATTATGCCTTTCTCTGCCGATCCCTATTGTTCTAATTATAGCTTATAGATTTATCTTATAAAAGGGCCCCTTAGTTATATGCTCCTTCCTCTTAGCTGCCTTTCTATTAGTCCCCTAGTCTTTTCTTTATAATAACCCTTACCTATAGCAGCTGTTGCAACCTCTAGCTAATAGCCACAGAAGAATAGTAGCCTTATAGCATAAGCCTCCCTGGCCTGCTGCTATTTATTATTACTTACTAAGCACAGCTAAGACTATGCTAGGTATGCCTCTGTATAGTTTGGGCATCTCTCCTATACCTTACCTATTAATATTAGGTAAGTTCTCTTTCCCTTAGGGTATTTTTTAGTAGCATACCTGCTGCATCTTGCTTCCTCCTTATAGTACCTAGTAATATGCCTAATCTTATAATAGTTATAATATTGCTTTAGGTAGATTATTTTATTATATAGCTTAGCATTAAAAATCTCTGCTTAGTATACTATTCCCCTATAGTATAGGCGGTTTGCTAATTTAGTACCCTTAATACTAACTACTAGTAGTGCCCTTATTATTATTCCCTTTAGCTTCCGTACTATTATCTTTACTATGTTTAAACTATTCTCCTTTTTAATATTCTTCCTTATATCCTTAATTATAATATGGTTTATTAATTATATTAGGAATCCCTTAATAATTACACTAAATATCTTCCTGTTTACTTCTGCCTTAAGTCTAAAAGCAACTCCTACTTAGGCTATGTTTTCCTTTTATTTCCTCCCTACTTTAGTAAATATAATAATTATGTCTTTACTTTATAGTTAGCATACTACTACTGCCTCCTTTATATTAATAGCGCTATTTACTACCTTTATAATCTCCCTTAGTAATCTGTTCCTAACTATCTTACTAATAGTGTTTCACTTTACTATTGCTTCCTAGTAATAGCGGGCTAGTATTGCCATACCCTCTGTTTAAGCTAAAGGGATCGTTATATTCTGCTCTATAACTCTATAAGCTATAATAGTTACCTAAGTCCCTTTAACTACTAATCTAGTCCTAGGAATAGCTTTTATTACCTTTTTAACTGCCTTTTTAACTATAGTTTCTACCTTACTATTAACTGCCTTTATAATTAAAGCCTGTAGGCCTTCTATGCTAGTTCTTATTTAGGCTATCTCCCCTCTTATATTTATAGTAATTTATATAATAATTCTAATAAAAGCCTATACTTTTATTATTTTTACCTTTAGAATAACTTTTATTATTAATTCCTTTAGTGATTTTATTTTATTCTTTAGTTTTTCTTATACTATTACTACTCTAGAATTCCCTCCTTAAAGCTATATTTCTTTCTAAGTAGTGCCCTGTTCTTTATTAGTTACAGATTTACATAAAAATTTATTAATTATTATACCCTTTATGCTGCTTACTTCCCTTATATAATACGCTATTACTAGGGGGGGTAATTAATAATAAGAAATCTAATTCTATGCTTCTTTTCCGTTTTAGGCGTAATACCGCGTCGTATCTGCGGTGTTTTCAGGTCCTTAGAAGTATGGTTAATACTGAATATTATTATATATACTACCTTATTAGTGCTATTATTACTTTGCTTTTTCTTTATAAACTTATTTAAGAATATTAATAAGTATAATAACTATGCCATTACTATAGCTATTTTTAAGAAGTAGTCTGGTTTTTAAGATAATTTATTAGCCAGGTTTAACTTTCCTAGCTTATACTTAATTATAAAATTATATAAATAAAGTTTATTTAATACTATAACATATTTACTAAAAAGCTTTAGTTTTATTACTAAGTATTTATAGTTTAAGTAATTAATAATTACTTTTATTAAATACTATAAGTAAGCTAGGTAATGTCTTTATATATAAAAAGCCTCTTATATAGCTAATAGCTTAGTATTAAGTATTGCATAGTAAAGTTTAAGACCTAACAACTTTTATAATATATATATAACTAAGTGCTAATTACCTAGCACTAATATTACTAATACTATACTAATAATACATGCTAAGGTATTTATTTTAACTTAAAGGGGGGCTATTAAATTAAAATAAACTAGGACTAGTGCTTTTAAAAACTTTTATTTTAATATCTTAAATATAGCTTATATATTATAAGGTAGTTTAAAGGTTCCTTTAAATCCTCTCTTTAAAAGGTCTATTAGTAAAATAGTGATTTTACTATATACCCTAATAAACCGTTAGTAGAACCCTATAAACCTAAGAAAGATTTATATCTTTAATACACTACTAGGTAGTAGCTATTCTACTACTGCTTTAATGTATTCTGGTTTTATTTTAATACCCTTTAGTATAATAATAAATCTAAGAAAGCTAACCCTTATTATTAAGAATTTATATTTATTAAGGTTTATATATAGATTTATAATGTATAATCTCTATAGGACTAGTTTAATATGCCCCTTATATATAGCTATATTACTACTATAAATTAAAATATTATATAAATAAACAATATATATTATATTTACTAGCTCTCCTAGTATAGTATTAATATATTCTCAAAAGGTAGCGGGTATATTTACTAAGCTAAAAGGTATAATAAGATATTTAAAGTAACTATATTAGCATTAAAAAGCTATTTTTTACTTATTGCCCTTATAGATATATAGCTAGTAGTAAGCATCTTTTAAGTCCAGCTTTATATAAATAATTGCTCCTTTTAATCTATTTAACAATTCTAATATAAGGGGAAGAGGGGCCTTATCCTTCCTAGTAACCCTATTAAGGCCTTTATAATCTATATAAAGGCATAGTTAGCCTTCTTTTTTTAGTATAAATAATATTAGGGCTTTTGCTAAACTTATTAATCTTTTTGTCTAGCCTTTTTTTTATATATCCGCTAAGTATTTATAAAAAATTTATAGATCTTTTTCTACTAGGTTATAAATTAGCCCTTATAGTAATATTCCTCCTTTTATTAATTCTATTATATAAGTTTTTCCTTTTAAAGAGAGTAGCCTACTAGCTAACTTCTTTAAAAATATATTTATAAATTCTTTATATTCTAGTAGGAGTATCTTTATAATAACCTCTTTATTTATTTTATTTTTATTTAACTCTTTCTAAGAAATAGATAGTTATACTATATATTAGCTAAGCATTAGTATTATACTTATTACTTCTTTTATATAGTAAATCTATTATAAGCTAGTAACTAGCTTTAGGTGTTCTCTTATTACCAAATGCCTTTAATAACCTAATGCTTATAATAATACTTTTAGCTTATAGTCTATAGCCTAGTTTATTCTTAGAATTAGTCCCTTTTTAGTATTTACTATATAGTAGCAAAGTTAATAGAATTTACTATAACCTATACTATTTATTATTTATACTACTTTATTAATAATACCCTAGTGCTTTAGTTCTATTAATAAGGCGCTTTTTAGCTTTATCTTATTTGCTTTTACCCTGCTTTAGTTAGCTTTAAATAATAAGTTTAAATATATTATTAAGTTTATTACTCTTAGGATAAATAGTATGTTTATTACTATCTAGCTTCCTTCTTACTATAGTTTTATTCTTATTCTTATTTAAGAGTTATTAATTTTATTCTTAAAGTCCTTAATTTAGCCTAGGTGTTTAACTATAATAATATATTCTTAAGTATATATTATAGTTACTAGTATTATATTTAGGTCTATAGCCTGCGCTACTTTCTTATAATTACTATAATATAAACTTGTTATATACTTATTTGATCTATATATCTTACAGTTAAGTGCCTTATAATAAGAAGTAATATAGCTATATTTTTTATATTTAAAACAAGAATAAGATTACTAGCCCTAGGTTATCTCTCTCTTATTACTTATTCCCTGCCTATTCTTTAATAGTAATATTAACCTAGCTTATTTCTTATAAGAATAAGTGTCGGAATCGCTCGTATGGATAATAGAAGGGATACGCCGCATTAACCAGGAATTGTGGGTTGCACACAGAATGCACGCACCCTGATTGGCTAGATCACAGGTTATGTGACCTGGGGCCGTACCGTGGCCACAACACTACACCTCTGCATTATAGCCTGCTTCTTCCCCTCTTTTAAAGACATAGATAAATTAATTATTAAACCCCCTCCCCTACATTTATACTGTAGCATACTTATAACCTAAGCGTTACTAACACTAATCAGTGGTTACTAATAACTATAAATTTATTAGGTTATACCTAAAAGAGACTTGTCTAAACGCTTTTACTTATGTAACTATAAGAAATTCCAATATTATACTAACCAAAGGATTATTTCTTTAAATTATTAACTATTAAATCGTCTATAATTATAAGAAGACTTAACTCTTATAGATCTTCTCCCTTATTGTTAACTATTACTTGTCCATAATTAAAACCAAATCTTTACCATTATTTACAGAGAACCAACGCTAACCGCTTTAATCAGTACTGAACACAAAGCCTAAAACACTAAAATATCTTTAAGCTAAGGAAAAATAGATAATTTTAATAAATAACTCTAAAAGGATGTCTACAGAAGAGAACTTCTAAAGAGCACCCTACCCTAAAAACTTTATAAGCACTATCTAATTCTATCCTTTAATTAGACTAAGTTAGTTAATAACATTAATGTTAATACAGCTACTAAACAACAGATTAATAACCGTATTATATATACGATTAACTACTACATTCTTAATAAAGGAAAAGGGCATAATCTCCTTATTAACTTCTAGCGAGATTATAAAAATTAGACAAAGGATACTTTTAATAAAATTAATAACAACCTTAAGTATACCCTTTGTAATTACCTTAATAACAATGGTGTTAAAACAGCCAGAGGATTGAGATTAAATGTCTCTAAAGATCTTATTAATATCTTAAACATTAACCCTAACACAGAATACAAACCTTTACCAGAAAAAGCAACTAGAAAAGGAGAAGAGATTTAACGACTTAAACTTTCTAATAATAAGAACTCTAATAATAAAGATTTTTATTTAACTAAAGACCCTCCCCCAGAACCATAAACCCCAACTAGAACACTTTCTAACAGCAATCGAAAAGCCCTTAATACTCTTAAGAGACTTTACTAAAAAGAAGAATAATATTCTAGAGAAGTATACGACTTTATTAATAAGAAGTTACTATATTTTAAAGAGAAATGTTCTTAAGCAGGAGTTTCCCCCTTACTTTACCCAAAAGCCTTCTTTATTATACTTTAAGGTAAAGCTTATATATACTTCCTTAAATACTTTAGAGCAAAGACAATCCCATTTAAGGAGATAACTCGGAACATCAGAAATCACTTTAAAACACCTGAGAATAAGAGCTTTTATAAAACACAATTTGCTAATCTATGCCTTTGCTATATTATTATAGAACATCTAATGAAGAATAAGTTAGAATGCTTAGAAATTCTTCTCAACCGACTTACAAAGATATTCAATAGCCTTTATAACCCTCTTAAACAAGATACAATTCTTCTCAACCGACTTACAAAGATATTCAATAGCCTTTATAACCCTCTTAAACAAGATACAATTCTTCTTCATTAAGTACAATAAGTAATAGAAAATAACAACGATTTTTACAATGCTAAATTTAGAAATATGCCAACCTTTAAAGGATTTGTTAGTAATCTTTGAAATTACCTCTTAGTAATGGACATACCACTAACCTCTATAAGTTAGTTACTAACAACTACTAATAATAATTTAACTGCCCTTATTGCCCGGTCCATAGACTAAAACACTAATATAGCAATGTTTACAGACCGACGCTATTTATAAGCTATATATTATAAAAAACCTTAAGCTAGAGCAAGCTTAAAGAAATGCTTTATTTACTATAAAGAAGAATACTAGTTAACTAACCATTCTACCTTTAAGCAGAAGAAAGCAAAAGCAACTTAGTAGAATAACAGAAAACACTAAAAACCACCCTCTAAATGCTAATACTATGCATTCCTACAGGCCTATAAAGGCGAAATGGCCCAACTTACTGCTACTAATAATAGTAGTAAGGATAAACATAAAAAAGCTGCTTAGAACGCTGCTTTCCTTACTACTAATAAAAAAGAGAAACTAGACAATAAAGAGGCTTGTAATACTCTCTTCTTTATAGCATTCTTTATACAAGCACTAAATCCCCTACTTTTTTCCCAATTAACTGTGAACTTCTTATAGGATAATGCTTTTAAACATGCCTTATTTCTTAAAGACCCCTACAACCACAATACTAATAAACAACCTTAATAACACGTGTATCTTATAGATATAAGATATACAGCGGATACATTTTATAGTATACTCCTGGATATAAAAGCATTAGAAATTTCAACTGCTAGCTAAGGCCAAGTTAACGCTCTAATAAAAATCATAAAGAACCTTATAATTAAGCATTCCTCTAACTAAAGGACTATCACCTTTAAAGCCGGTACTGCGACTTTAACTGGTATTTTAAAGCTTCTAACGATTTTTAGCACAATACCTTTCTATATGCTTAATAGTGCCACACTGTTTTTATATTTTATTACAAATATGGATAGAATAGGTGTTAAACTTAATAATCTTAAGAATCTTCTAATCTAAGGAGATAAAAAGGTACCTATTATTAGGAAATAGGAACATCCTTAGTAAACAGCTAGTTCTTAAGAACCTGCTATCTTTATGCTTTCTGAAGCCAAAATCCATTAACTTTATTGCCAATTTAGTTATCTGTTAATCAACCAATTAAATAACCTTCTCGCTAGGGCTGGTGAAGAATTCAATAAGGCTAATATAGGGAAAATCACACATGCTTGCCATTAATGCTAGATAAACGCGAAAGCTCTAAGTAGATTTAAATTCACTCTTAAAGATAATATTGAATTTAACTACAAGGTCCTTGTTAATATTATGCAAATTAATAAGAAGCCGGTCCTATACATTATAGATTCAGTAACATTATTTTAAGCTGCCCGCTTTCTTACACCTTAATAACAAAAAGCTTAAGATATCTAGAATGCCCTTAAAGAGTACTAGATTAATACATATCTTAGACCCCTAGACTGGATAGTCTATGATGCCAGAAGAAACTTCGCTTCTAGCGAATTTAGGCATTTAGCTTAACTATTATTAATTAATATTAACAAAGTCCCCGTTAAGGCTCACAATAGTATCAGAAAACTTAAGCAATATTATGCTCCTCTTTACAGAGCATATGATATTATTAAGACTAAAGCTAATGGTCTTCTCTTAAAAGAGCAAATACTTTAAATGGCTGTTAAAGCAGTTAATAACTCTGCTGGTCTAAATGGTCTTATTCCTACCCTTCTAGTCTTTAAAACCTATCTAAGGATAATAAATGATTCCCTCCTAAGCTTTATAGTTGCCTAAAGAGCTAAGATACTTTAAAAAGTAATAGATAAAGCAAGACGCAGTCTTACAAGACGCCAAGTCCACAATGCTCTTAATACCCATAATGGCCTAATAACCCTGCCTATATACACTCTTCCTTTAAATTCTAATATATGAGTTTATTGCGAAAAAGGCGGATAGACTAGCCCCTACAAGCTTCTCTTAATAAAAGAAGAGACTTACATTATTAAGATGCCTTATAGCCCTATAAAGTTTCAGTTTATGGTTATTAAACCGTATATAACCTTGCTAGAGGTGGAATCTTCTCATAAGAAAGACCCGGTTTAAGGTAATGAAAATTATAAAAACCCCCCTGATAACCTAATAACTCTATTATAAAGAGGACGTGGAAGACCCTGGAAACACCCTTAAGCAGAGGCTTTTCTTACTAAGAAAGAAAAGGCTGATTTTTAACTTATAATTGACCTTTGTATATAAGGAAAAATTAATATACCCAGAGAACCTTTCGAACTCTCTAATAAAGTAGAGATTAATGCTTTGCTAGTAAGGAATATGTTTGAATTTGTGAAATTCAACCTGTAAAGGCATAGAGGCAAAAGACTCTTTAGCTTGCGGATGGTAAGAGAAGTTAAAGGCAAGGTAACTAACTCCCTATATAAAAAGTTATAATGTGTTATTCAAGGCTATAGCAACCGTAGGAAAGAGGTTATTCTTATGCAGTCCCTAATAATTTAGAGAGCTAGTTAAAGGCTTATTATTACCCTTGCTCCCTTATTAAAAAAGGAAGGCATTATGGTTTAGCTAAGGGATATTACCTAAGCATATGTGCAGTTACAGACAAAGCTTAATTGCACAATTCTTGCAAAGCTTCTAGCACAAATTACACACCTTTACCCGCCAGACGTTATTATGGTTATAATTAAGCTGCTATACGGAATAGCAGAGGCTGGCATATATTAGTAGTCGATGTATTTTAATTATTATTATCAGAGACTATAAATAATAACCTTTATATATAACCCTTATCTTCTTATTTCTTCTAGCAAAAGCTTATATTTTAGAATTATTAAAATGCAAACTAATAATACCTTAGGACTTAGCAATACTAAGTTTTTCAATTGCAAAGAGATTAAGTTAAAAAACGCTGAATTCCTTATAAAGCCAAAAGAGAGGTTAACGATTTTAACACTATTAATGTTTAATGGTTGCATTTTAAGCGAAGTTAACGATAATACCTTCTTTTTACAATAAAAGGAATAAGAAAGGAAGCTATTATAAGTTAATAACCCGACCGACCAAGCAAAATATATTAAATAGCAAGCACAAGGAGCGTACATTGCTTTAATATGTTAACCTAAAGTATCTTACGATCTTTCCGTTACTGCCTAAGTCTAATATCTAGGATCTAATAATGTTTTAAGGCTTAATAAAAGACTTTAATAGCAAATTGATAATTAAAACCATAGACTTTAATATATATCTTTCTTGCTAGAAAACACTGCTCTTTATGTCTTTGTTAACGGTTCTTTTGTAAACAATAAAGACCTTAGCTCTTAACTAGGCTATGTAATCATCCTAGGCAATAAAAGGAAGAATGACGATACCTCTAAATTCACCCTTAGAGGAAATATCGTAACATATAGCTTAATAAAATCTAAAAGAGTTATAAGAAGTGTATTAGCTTCTGAGCTATATAGGATGGTTTAAGGTGTTAATATTGCCTACATAATAAGCACTACTCTAAATATTATTACTAACCGATTAAACAAGCTGAAAATTCTAACAATAATATGCACTAACTCTTTCTTACTATATGAATGTATTATTAAGCTAGGGACGATAAAAGAAAAGAGGCTAATGATTAATATTATAGCTTTATAGCAGTTATATAAGAGGAGGGAAGTGGCTGAGATACACTAGATTAATAGCAATAATAATCCTGTGGATGTAATGATAAAAGCTTTACTAAATAAAGCTCTTAAGACCTTTATAACAAAGAATGAAGCCCGAATCCATGTAGAAGGATGGGTTAAAAGACCTGTTGCGAGAATTGCTATAAGAGCCGCCGCCAAAGCCGCCGAAGAATGAAAAAGTCCTAATTCCTCACTAAATCTAATAACAAATTAAGCGCCTAATAAAGAGCTCAAATTCGATGAATTCAAACGCGATTATAAGCACCTAATTTGGTAGGATTGAACGCGGGAATTACACTCTTTGGCCCCCCCCCCCCACAATACTCTTTGCCTTTACAACCATTCGGCCTAGACTAACAAAAGTCATTCATTTAAAGGATGTTTTTTGCTTTATTACTTGTTTGTTAATATCTGATTATTTAGGGCGTTTTATGTATTTTTTTAGAGCAATTCCTCTTCTTCTTTAACAGAGAGAGAATTTGCAAGTATTAGAATCGCTTGTATGGATAATAGAAGGGATATGCCACATTAACCAGGAATTATAAGTTGCACACAGAATACACGCACCCTGATTAGCTGGATTACAGGTTATGTAACCTGGGGCCGTACTGTGGCTATAACACCATACCTCTGCATTATAGCCTACTTCTTCCCCTCTTTTAGAGACATAGATGAATTGATTATTAAACCCCCCCCCCTACATTTGTACTGCAGCATACTTGTAACCTGAGCGTTACCAACAATAAGGTTTCTTATTATACCCCTTAGTAGCTACTTTTGCCTTATAACCCTATTTAATAAGGTATACCTAAGATTTAAAGAACTCTTAACTAAGAACCTGCTTTCTTATTATATAGTTTAAGCTATTAATAAATATATAAATCTGAATTTTCTTAGGGATATCTTTAGGTAACTTTTCCATTATTTTTTCCTAAATCTTAATAAATACTATAAATAGCTAATTATCTTATTACTATAACTTTAGTAATAACTTTATTACTTTTAAGTAGTATATATTCTTATTTATTACTCTATTCTTTAGCTATATAATAAAGTCCTTTTAGCTATAATTATTAAAGTTTATAATACTATTTATAGTTATATACTTATTTTATTATTACTTTGCTTTCTTTACTAAGTAACTGCTAGTATATGTAACCTTAGTTAAGTTATTTATAAAGGTTACTTTATTTATAATAAAAGCTATGTTTAAGTTTATAAGAAAGGATTATAAGTTCTTATAGCTATTTCCCTTATAAACTAGGGCTTTTAATTATACTTTTATAAGGCTATATTATAAGTAAGTTGCTATTAATTAGTTACCTAGATTATTTATTTAAAAAGAAGTAGTTAGACTAGGCTTTTCTAGTATAGTTATTAAGGGGTTTATTAAGTTCTGCTATATTTTCTTAAGTTATATATACTTCTAAATAAGGCGTAGCTTTTTTATAGCTTTTTTAAGTTCTTAATCTAACTCTTTTTCTTTATTAGCTTATATATTAATATCTTAGATTTAAGTATGCTGGGATTTAGGCTAATAATACTAATTACTTATAGTGCTATTAAGGTAAGTTTATTTTATTTTTATAGATTCTTCTGTTTTACCCTTTAATATATATATAGGGGGTTTTAGCTATAGTGTAATATCTTATGCTGTTATGGTCTCGCTAGAATGCAACTGCAAAGCTAGTAACTTAAATAAGAATAATATTTATAAGGAAAAAAGAAAGGAAAAGGTCTGCCTAATTTCTATAACCCTGTATATATACTTCTGTGTTTGCCTTATATTTACTTAGGGCCTAAATTACTTATATATAGCTTATATAAGGCAACTATCCTTCCGCTTATACAGATCTAAGCTTCCAACTGTATAAATCTAAGCTTCCAGCTTAAATCCATTACATAGCCCCCTTCTGGCATCCCATTACCCTTATAAGGGTCTTCTTCCCTTAAATAAACTGGATTAAACACGCTCTTATTATTTTTTACTAAATTACCCTATACGTATAATATATAAGAATCCTTAGACCCATACTAACGTTCATCTTTTTCTAAATTCTAATACTTATACCTACTAATATTATCTAAATTAATTATAATATATTAGAATATTAGGTCTATACTACTATTAGTTTATTATAATCTAGATTACTTATAATTATACTTGCCCTTATTATATAAATTACTTATATAAGTATCTATCTTTCCCTAAATATAAGTATTAAGTCCTTCTCCCCTTATAAAACTCCTACCTTCTTTTTTTAATATATTTTTTATTTATACCCTTCTTATAATTTTTCAATTTTTATACAAACTCTTATTATTATTTTAAAAGACTTTTTATTACCCTTATTTCCTATTCTAGTTATTCTTATTCTCTTTTTTACTATAACTACTACCTTAAACGCTACTACTAATAAATATCCTACTTATCCTACTTATTTAAATATAATAGGAAATACCCTTATGATAAAAGACTTTAGTAATAAGAAATATGCCCTTATAGCTAAGTTAGAGTATTAATATATACTATATATTTATAATACTAGCGTTTAAGAGACTATTTTATATACACCAGGTTCTTATAAGTTATATAAGAAATATTAATTAGCTTACTAAGTCTGTATATAGGACTATAAACTCCTAGCCTTAAACCCTTAATTATATTATTATATTTATAAGATAAAAAATCTTATTTACTGTCGGAATCGCTCGTATGGATGATAGAAGGGATACGCCGCATTAACCAGGAATTGTGGGTTGCACACAGAATGCACGCACCCTAATTGGCTGGATCACAGGTCATGTGACCTGGGGCCGTACCGTGGCCATAACACCACACCTTCGCATTATAGCCTGCTTCTTCCCCTCTTTTAGAGACATAGATGAATTAAATATTAAACCCCCCCCCCCCTACATTTATGCTACAGCATACTTATAACCTAAGCGCTACCAACACTGATCAGTAGTTGCTAATAACTATAGATTTATTAGGTCACACCCAGAAGAGACTCATCTAAACGCTTTTACTTATATAACTGCAAGAAATTCCGATGTTATACTAACTAAAGGATTATTTCTTTAAATTGTTAACTATTAAATCGTTTACAATTATAAGAAGACTTAACTCTTATAGATCTTCTCCCTTATTATTAACTGTTACTTATCTACGATTAAAACCAGATCTTCACTATTATTTACAGAGAACCAACGCTAACCGCTTTAATTAGTACTAAACACAAAGCCCAAAACACCAAAATGTCTTTAAGCTAAGGAAAAATAGATAATTTTAATAAATAACTCTAAAAGAATATCTACAGAAGAGAACTTCTAAAGAGCACCCTACCCTGAAAACTTTACAAGCACTGTCTAATTCTATCCTTTAATTAGACTAAGTTAGTTAATAACATTAATGTTAATACAGCTACTAAACAACAGATTAATAACCGTATTATATATACAATTAACTACTACATTCTTAATAAAGGAAAAGGGCGTAATCTCCTTATTAACTTCTAGCGAGATTATAAAAATTAGATAAAGGATACTTTTAATAAAATTAATAACAACCTTAAGTATACCCTTTGTAATTACCTTAATAACAATAGTGTTAAAACAGCCAGAGGATTAAGATTAAATGTCTCTAAAGATCTTATTAATATCTTAAACATTAACCCTAACACAGAATACAAACCTTTACTAGAAAAAGCAACTAAAAAAGGAAAAGAGATTTAACGACTTAAACTTTCTAATAATAAGAACTCTAACAATAAAGATTTTTATTTAACTAAAGACCCTCCCCCAAAACCATAAACCCTAACTGGAACACTTTCTAACAGCAATCGAAAAGCCCTTAATACTCTTAAGAGACTTTACTAAAAAGAAGAATAATATTCTGGAGAAGTATACGACTTTATTAATAAGAAGTTACTATATTTTAAAGAGAAATGTTCTTAAGCAGGAGTTTCCCCCTTACTTTACCCAAAAGCCTTCTTTATTATACTTTAAGGTAAAGCTTATATATACTTCCTTAAATACTTTAGAGCAAAGACAATCCCATTTAAGGAGATAACTCAGAACATCAGAAATCACTTTAAAACACCTGAGAATAAGAGCTTTTACAAAACACAATTTGCTAATCTATGCCTTTGCTATATTATTATAGAACATCTAATGAAGAATAAGTTAGAATGCTTAGAAATTCTTCTCAACCGACTTACAAAGATATTCAATAGCCTTTATAACCCTCTTAAACAAGATACAATTCTTCTCAACCGACTTACAAAGATATTCAATAGCCTTTATAACCCTCTTAAACAAGATACAATTCTTCTTCATTAAGTACAATAAGTAATAGAAAATAACAACGATTTTTACAATGCTAAATTTAGAAATATGCCAACCTTTAAAGGATTTGTTAGTAATCTTTAAAATTACCTCTTAGTAATGGACATACCACTAACCTTTATAAGTTAGTTACTAACAACTACTAATAATAATTTAACTGCCCTTATTGCCCGGTCCATAGACTAAAACACTAATATAGCAATGTTTACAGACCAACGCTATTTACAAGCTATATATTATAAAAAACCTTAAGCTAGAGCAAGCTTAAAGAAATGCTTTATTTACTATAAAGAAGAATACTAGTTAACTAACCATTCTACCTTTAAGCAGAAGAAAGCAAAAGCAACTTAGTAGAATAACAGAAAACACTAAAAACCACCCTCTGAATGCTAATACTATGCATTCCTACAGGCCTATAAAGGCGAAATGGCCCAACTTACTGCTACTAATAATAGTAGTAAGAATAAACATAAAAAAGCTGCTTAGAACGCTGCTTTCCTTACTACTAATAAAAAAGAGAAACTAGACAATAAAGAGGCTTGTAATACTCTCTTCTTTATAGCATTCTTTATACAAGCACTAAATCCCCTACTTTTTTCCTAATTAACTGTGAACTTCTTATAGGATAATGCTTTTAAACATGCCTTATTTCTTAAAGACCCCTACAACCACAATACTAATAAACAACCTTAATAACACGTGTATCTTATAGATATAAGATATACAGCGGATACATTTTATAGTATACTCCTGGATATAAAAGCATTAGAAATTTCAACTACTAGCCAAGGCCAAGTTAACGCTCTAATAAAAATCATAAAGAACCTTATAATTAAGCATTCCTCTAACTAAAGGACTATCACCTTTAAAGCCGGTACTGCGACTTTAACTGGTATTTTAAAGCTTCTAACGATTTTTAGCACAATACCTTTTTATATGCTTAATAGTGCCACACTGTTTTTATATTTTATTACAAATATGGATAGAATAGGTGTTAAACTTAATAATCTTAAGAATCTTCTAATCTAAGGAGATAAAAAGGTACCTATTATTAGGAAATAGGAACATCCTTAGTAAACAGCTAGTTCTTAAGAACCTGCTATCTTTATGCTTTTTAAAGCCAAAATCCATTAACTTTATTGCCAATTTAGTTATCTATTAATCAACCAATTGAATAACCTTCTCGCTAGGGCTGGTGAAGAATTCAATAAGGCTAATATAGGGAAAATCACACATGCTTGCCATTAATGCTAGATAAACGCAAAAGCTCTAAGTAGATTTAAATTCACTCTTAAAGATAATATTGAATTTAACTACAAGGTCCTTGTTAATATTATGCAAATTAACAAGAAGCCGGTCCTATACATTATAGATTCAGTAACATTATTTTAAGCTGCCCGCTTTCTTACACCTTAATAACAAAAAGCTTAAGATATCTAGAATGCCCTTAAAGAGTACTAGATTAATACATATCTTAGACCCCTAGACTAGATAGTCTATAATGCCAGAAGAAACTTCGCTTCTAGCGAATTTAGGCATTTAGCTTAACTATTATTAATTAATATTAACAAAGTCCCCGTTAAGGCTCATAATAGTATCAGAAAACTTAAGCAATATTATGCTCCTCTTTACAGAGCATATGATATTATTAAGACTAAAGCTAATAGTCTTCTCTTAAAAGAGCAAATACTTTAAATAGCTGTTAAAGCAGTTAATAACTCTGCTGGTCTAAATGGTCTTATTCCTACCCTTCTAGTCTTTAAAACCTATCTAAGGATAATAAATGATTCCCTCCTAAGCTTTACAGTTGCCTAAAGAGCTAAGATACTTTAAAAAGTAACAGATAAAGCAAGACGTAGTCTTACAAGACGCCAAGTCCACAATGCTCTTAATACCCATAATGGCCTAATAACCCTGCCTATATACACTCTTCCTTTAAATTCTAATATATGAGTTTATTGCGAAAAAGGCGGATAGACTAGCCCCTACAAGCTTCTCTTAATAAAAGAAGAGACTTACATTATTAAAATGCCTTATAGCCCTATAAAGTTTCAGTCTATGGTTATTAAACCGTATATAACCTCGCTAGAGGTGGAATCTTCTTATAAGGAAGACCCGGTTCACAAGGAAGACCTGGTTTAAGATGATGAAAATCACGAAAACCCCCCTAATAACCTAATAACTCTACTATAAAGAGGACATAAAAGACCCCGGAAACACCCTTAAGCAGAGGCTTTTCTTACTAAGAAAGAAAAGGCCGATTTTTAACTTATAATTAACCTCTGTGCACAAGGAAAAATCAATATACCTGGAGAACCTTTTGAACTCTCTAATAAAGCAAAGATTAATACTTTGCTAGTAAGGAATATGTTTGAATTTATGAAATTTAACCTGCAAAGGCATAGAGGTAAAAGACTCTTTAGCTTGCGGATAGTAAGAGAAGTTAAAGGCAAGGCAACTAACTCCCTATATGAAAAGTCACGATGTGTCATCCAAGGCCATAGCAACCGTGGGAAAGAGGTTATTCTCACGCAGTCCCTAATAATTCAGAGAGCTAGTTAAAGGCTTATTATTACCCTTGCTCTCTTATTAAAAAAGAAAGGCATTATGGTTTAGCTAAGGGATATTACCTAAGTATATGTGCAGTTACAGACGAAGCTTAATCGCATAATTCTTGCAAAGCTTCCAGCATAAATTGCACACCTTTACCCGCCAGATGTCATTATGGTCGTAATTAAGCTGCTATACGGAATAGCAGAGGCTAGCACACATTAGTAGTCGACGTATTTTAATTATTATCATTAAAGACTACAGATAATAACCTTTATATATAACCCTTATCTTCTTATTTCTTTTAGCGAAAGCTCGTGTTTTAGAATCATTAAAATGCAGACTGATAATACCTTAGGACTTAGCAATACTAAGTTTTTTAATTGCAAAGAGGTTAAGTTAAAAAACGCTGAATTCCTTACAAAGCTAAAAGAGAGGTTAACGATTTTAACACTATTAATGTTTAACAGTTGCATTTTGAGCGAAGTTGACAATAACACCTTCTTTTTGTAATAAAAGGAATAAGAAAGGAAGCTATTATAAGTTAATAACCCAACCGACCGAGCAAAATATATTAAACAGCAAGCATAAGGAGCGTATATTGCTTTAATATGTTAACCTAAAGCATCTTACGATCTTTCTGTTACTGCCTAAGTCTAATATCCAGGATCTAACAATATTTTAAGGCTTAATAAAAGACTTTAATAGCAAATTGACAATTAAGACTGTGGACTTTAATATATATCTCTTTTGCTAGAAAACGCCGCTCTTTATGTTTTTGTTAACGGTTCTTTTGCAAACAATAAAGACCTTAGCTCTTAACTAGGCTATATAATTATCCTAGGCAATAAAAGGAAGGATAACAATACCTCTAAATTCACCCTTAGAGGAAATATTATAACATATAGCTTAATAAAATTAAAAAGAGTCACGAGAAGTGCATTAGCTTCTAAGCTATATGGGATGGTTTAAGGTATTAACATTGCCTATATAATAAGCACTACTCTGAATATTATCACTAACCGATTAAACAAGCCGAAAATTCTAACAATAATATGCACTAACTCTTTCTCGCTATATAAATGCATTGTTAAGCTAGGGATGATAAAGGAAAAGAGGCTAATGATTAATATTATGGCTTTACGGCAGTTATATAAGAGAAGGGAAGTGGCTGAGATACGCTAGATTAATAGCAATGATAATCCTGTAGATGCGATGACAAAAGCTTTACTAAATAAAGCTCTTAAGACCTTTATAACAAAGAATAAAGCCTAAATCCGTGTAGAAGGATGGGTTAAAAGACCTGTTGCGAGAATTGCCACAAGAGCCGCCGCCGGAGCCGCTAAAGAATGAAAAAGTCCTAATTCCTTACCAAATCCAACGACAAATTAAGCGCCCAATAAAGAGCTTAAATTCGATGAATTCGAACGCGATTATAAGCGCCTAATTTAGTAGGATTGAACGCGGGAATTACACTCTTTGGCCCCCCCCCCCCCACCAACACTCTTTGCCTCTACAACCATTCGGCCTGGACTAACAAAAGTCATTCATTTAAAGGATGTTTTTCGCTTTATTACTTGTTTATTAATATCTGATTATTTAGGGCGTTTTATGCATTTTTTAGAGCGATTCCTCTTCTTCTTCAATAGAGAGAGAATTTACAAGTGTTGGAATCGCTTATATGGATAATAGAAGGGATACGCTGTATTAACCAGGAATTGTGGGTTGCACACAGAATGCACGCACCCTGATTGGCTGGATTACAGGTTATGTGACCTAGGGCCGTACCGTGGCCACAACACCATACCTCCGCATTGTAGCCTGCTTCTTCCCCTCTTTTAGAGACATAAATGAATTGAATATTGAACCCCCCCCCCCCTACATTTGTGCTGCAGCATACTTGTAACCTGAGCGCTATCAACATTTACTATAAAGCTACTATTTATACTCCTGCTATTTTTGCCTAAAATAAACAAAAAGCAAAATAAGTAGTTATAACTCTAGAATTTTATTATATTTATAAATAGATTATATACTATCTTAAAAACACCTATTAACATGCCTTTGCCATGCCTTTATTACCTATAACTATAGGTCTTACTATATTCTACTAAAATATAACCTTAAAACCTTAGTTTATATTTATACTCCCCTTAAACTCTATTATTACTTTACTTTAATAATAATATATTAATATAAAAAAACTTACTAGTATACTTAAAGGATTATATAAGGCTATTACTAAAAACTTAGCCCTTATTTATTTTATATTCTTATATTAGTTATATTAAGATACTTTATCTTACTTAAGACCCCTACTGCCTTACTATTAAAAAACCACTTATAACCCTATAGTTATTATTATTACCTCTACTAGTATAACCCCTAATATCTAGCAGGACATTACCTTAGTATAATTTAGGTTCTTTTTAAACCTCCTTAGCTGCTATTATACGCTCTATAGTAATAGCCTAGAAACTAGGCTTATTTTTCTTAATATATACGTGCTAATACTTATTAGAAATCTATTAGAAAATTTTTTTTATAACTTAAATATAGCAGACTATAGTTAGGAATTTAGGTCGCCCTTTATACAGGCCTGTTATTACTATATATATTGCCCTATTATATCTTATACTGCTCTAATACTGCTATATTTAAAAAACCTTTTAAGGGTTCTTATATTAGCTAAATATATCTTGCTTACTTAACTAACACATTTTGTTAATTACCTTAACCTTAAGTATTTCTTACTATTATTATTTCTGCTGGTTTCACAGGGTGTGATTGCTACAGCAATAACGGGGGGGTAACAAAGGTCTGATTTCTATATGGTTATAATTATCTAAAGGGAAAAGAGGGGGATAATGCAGAAGTGTGGTGTTATGGCCACAGTACTGCCCTAGGTTACATGACATAGTAATCCAGCCAATTAGGGCACGCGCATCGTGTATATAACCCACAATTCCCAGTTACTATCGTGTATCCCTTCTATCCTTAAGACAAGCAATTCCAACACTTGCAAACTCTCTCTTTATTAAAAAAGAGGAATCGCTCCAAAACACGTAAAAAATCCGTAAAAATTAACAAATAAGCAAAAATTAATAACGTTGCAATACATAAGAAATATTACTTAAATAAATAACTTTTCCCTAGTCTAGAGCATCCTTAAAGTCCCTTAATCAATTACGTTCGGATTCATTAAATTTAAAATCTTTATTACGTGCTTAAGCAGCTTTGGCTTTAACACTTTATACCGGTCTCTTTACCTAACCTTCCACTTAAATCCAAGCCTTATTCTTAGTTATAAAGGTCTTAAGGCTTTTATTCAGGGAAGCCTTTGTTATTACATTAGCGAGGTTATTATAGCCATTTATCTATCGGATTTCCGCGATTTCCCTTTGCTTATATAACTATTATAGCACCATAATATTAATTATAAGCCTTTTCTCCTTTATAGTACCTAATTTAATAATATACTCATATAATAAAAAAGAGTTAGTACATATTATAATTAAAATGTTTAGCTTATTTAATTAATTAGTAATAATCCTTAAAGTTATACTTATTATATAAGCAATATTAACTCCTTAGACCATTCTGTATAGCTCTAATGCTAAGGCGCTTTTCATAACTCTTTTAGATTTTGTAGAGCTATAGGTTATAATGTTGCCTATAAGCGTAAATTCAGAGGCATTAACGTTCCTTTCCTTATTTTTAAGAATAATCACGTAGCTGATTTATAAGCTAAGGTCTTTATTATTAGTAAAGGAGTTATTAATAAAAACATAAAGGGAGGTATTTTCTAGTAAGAGAGGTACATAGCAAAGTCCGTGAGTCTGATTGTTAATTTACTACTTAAGCCTCTTATTAAGCTTTATTATATTATCAGGTTCTAGTTATTAACTTTAGGTAGTAACAGAAAGATTGTAAGAGGCTTCGGGTTGGCAGATAAGAGCAATGTATGCACCTTAAGCCCTTTGCTTAACATATTAAGCTTAATTATCCTAGTTAACTTCTAATAACTTCTTTCCTTATGCCTTTTACTATAGGAAGAAGGTGTTATCATTAGCTTCGCTTAAAATGCAACTATTAAACATTAACGGTGTTGATTTCTCTAGGCGTTGCTTTGGCTTTACAAGAAATCCGGCATTTTTCAACTTAACTTCTTCATAATCAAAGAATTCAGTATCACTAAGGCCTAACGTATTATTAGTCTGCATTCTAATAAGTTTAAAATAAGAGCTTTCCTTTAAAAAAATAAGTAGACATGGGTCATAGGTGAAAGTAATTATCTAGAGTTTTTAGCAATGATAATTAAAATACGTTAACTACTAATGCATGCCTGCTTTTGCAATTCCGTAAAGCGGCTTTATTATAACCATAATAACATCTAGCGGGTAGAGGTATGCAATCTGTGCTAGAAGCTTTACAAGGATTATATAATTAAGCTTTATCTGTAACTGCATGTATGCTTAGGTAATATCCCTTAACTAAGCCATAATGCCTTCTCTTTTTAATAATAGAGCAAGAGCGATGATAAGCCTCTGGCTAGCTCTTTAAATTATTAGGGACTGTGTAAGGATAACCTCTTTCCTACAGTTGTTATAGCCTTAAATAACACATTGCGATTTTTTGTATAGGGAATTAGTTACTTTACCCTTAATCTTACACACTATTTATAAACTAAAGAGTCTCTTGCTTCTATGCTTTTAAGGGTTAAATTAAATAAATTCAAACATATTTCTTACTAGTAGAGCGTTAATCTCGGTCTTGTTAAAGAGTTTAAATGGTTTTCCAGGCGTGGTTATCTTTCCTTATATACAAAGGTTAATTATAAGTTAAAAATCTGCCTTTTCTTTCTTTATAAGGAAAGCTTTTAGTTAAGGGTATTTCTAAGGTCTTCCACGGCCTCTTTATGTTGGATTTATAGGGTTATTAGGGGGAGTCTTATAAACAATTTCATTAGGGGAAGTCTTGTAAACAATTTCGTCAGGGGGAGTCTTATAAACAATTTCATCAATCTCGGCGTTTTCCTAGTCTGGGTTGTTTAGGCATATGCCTTGCCCTTCTTAGGAAGTTAAAGCTATTCCTGTAGCTTTCTTATTTTAAGCTTAGTTATTCTTATAAGAAGTCTCTGCCTCTGGCAAAGTAATATATGGCTTAACAACTGTAGATTAAAACTTTATAGGGCCATAAGGCATCTTAATAATATAAGTCTCTCCTTCTATTAAAAGAAGCTTATATAAGCTAGTCTATTTACCTTTCTTATAATAAACTTATATATTAGAGTTTAAGGGGAGATTATGTGTTAGCAGAGTTATTAGGCTATTTTAAGTGTTAAGGGCATTATTAACTTAGCGCCTTATAAGACTACGTCTTGCTTTGTCTATTACTTTTTAAAGCATCTTAGCTCTTTAAGTAACTTTAAGGCTTAGGGGAGAATTGTTTATTATCCTTAAATATGTTTTAAAGACTAAGAGGGTTAGAATAAGGCCATTTAGGCCGGCAGAGTTATTAACTGCTTTAACAGCTATCTAAAGCATCTGCTCTTTTAAGAGAAGACCGTAAGCTTTAGTCTTAATAATATTATACGCTCTTTAAAGAGGGGCGTAATATTGCTTAAGTTTTCCAATACTATTATGTGCTTTAACAGGGACTTCGTTAATGTTAATTAATAATAGTCAAGCCAAATGCCTAAATTCGCTAGAAGTAAAGTTTCTTCTGGTATTATGGACTATCTAGTCTGGGGGACTAAGATATATGTTAATCTAACATTCCTTAAGGGCATTCTAGATATCTTAAGCTTTCTGTTGTTAGGGTTTAAAAAAGCAAGCAGCTTAAAATGAAGTTCCTGAGTTAATAACATAAAGGACAGGCTTTTTATTAATTTACATAATGTTAACAAGGACCTTATAGTTAAATTTAAGATTGTCTTTAAGAGTAAACTTAAATCTACTTAAAGCCTTAGCGTTCATCTGACATTAGTAACAGGCGTGTGTGATTTTTCCTATGTTAGCTCTGTTAAAATCTTCACCGGCCTTAGCAAGAAGGTTATGCAGTTAGTTGATTAAAGGGTGGCTAAATTAACGATAAAGTTAGCAAATTTCTGCTTTTAAGAGCATAAAGACAGCAGATTCTTAGGAACTAATTATCCACTAAGGATGTCCTTATTTTCTAATAATAGGTACTTTCTTTTCTCCTTAGATAAGAAGGTTCTTAAGATTATTAAGCTTAACACCTATTCTATCTATATTTATAATAGAATATAGGAAAGGCATGGCACTATTAAGAATATAAAAAGAAATCATACTAAAGATCATAAGAAGCTTTAAAATGCCATTTAAGGTCGTACTTCTAGCACTAAAGTTAATAGTTCTCTAGTTAAAAGAAGGCTTAATTATAAGGTCTGTTATAAGGCACATTAAGGCTTTAACTTAACCTTGGCCAGCAGTTGAAATTCCGGCTGCTTTAGTATTTAGGAGGATACTATAAAACGTTTCCGCAGTATATTGTAAATCCACGAGAAATACCTGCTTTTATGTGGTTTTATTAGTATTGTGGTTATAAGGGTCTTTAATAAATAATGCGTGTTTAAAGGCGTTATCTTATAGGAAATTTATGGTTAAGGCAGAAAAGGGAGGGGGATTAGGTGCTTGCATAAAGAAAGTTATAAACGTAAGGGTTTCTTATGCTTTTCTATCGCTTTATGCCTTTTCTTCTTTAGAGGCAACAAATGCTACATTCTAGGCAGCCTTTTTATGTTTATTCTCATCCCTACTGTCCGGGGGTAATAACTCTTTGTCTTCACCTTTAAATGCTTACAAGAATACATGAAATTAGCGTTCAGAAGGAGGGGATTTATACCTTTAGTTGCTCTACCAAGTTTCTTTTGCTTTCTTTTGTTTAGAGATAGGATAGTTAGTTAACTAACATCCTTTTTTATAATAAATAAAGCATTTCTTAGATCTAGCTTTATTTTAGGGTTAGAAAGCTTATAAATATCATCAGTTAGTAAACAAGACTATGTTAGTGCTTAGGGTAGTGTTTTAAGGTTAGTACTTGCTTTTTCTTGTAATCCATTAGCTTGTGGATGATTTCGAAACAGGTTCTATTATATCTTTTGTTATAAGGCAGCGGTAAATATTACTAACTACGCCTTTATAGGTATTGGTTCGGACGTAGGTTATCTGGTTAAATTTAGGGCTATCTTAAACAGATATTTCCAGTTAGCGCCTAAGGATTATATCTTTCTTAGAGGGGGGGTAAAGACCATTAAATAGGTCTAAGAGCTATTAAATCATTAATTCTAAACATTTAAGTTTAGTCTTTATCGGATTTTCAGCTGTAATGCAATAAAACTTTATCTCTTAAAATCATGTTTAGTAGAATTTTTAATTTTCTTTAGTCTTAAAGTTTTTCTTTATCTACTTAGTTATTATATTAAATAAAATAAGTCTTCTGCTAAATTTCTTAAGGTAATACTTATAGGCATTGCCTGTAAGCATTATTAATAGTGCAAACGGATATAACTTAGGCAAAATTCCTTGTGCTATGCAGATATCCTTAAAGATTAGGACTTTAGGATATATAAAGTTAAAAAGTACTCTAGAATACTTGTTTTCCTTATTATAAACTCTAGTAAGAGAGTTTAAGGTTTTTTAGTCTATATTAGTAATTTCCTTTAATATAGTTTGTTATTCTAGGGAAGAGGGGATTGTTATTTCTATTATTATTTCTTTAGTAGGAGGGTTAGGAGGGTTAGGGGGAGGTGAGGTTATCATTAACATTAACATGTTAATGGTGTTATTTCCTGTCAGGAGCTTTCCATTAGAAAAGAAAACAGAATTATCCATACTAACTAAATTAGTAAGTACATGGTTAATTAGTCTTCGCAATCCTTTTTGCATATTAATTTCTTAATCTTGAAGAATATCTCGAAGTACTTATCAGACCTTAGGGGTAATCTTCTTAAAAATGTCGGCATTCTATCCTTTAAAGTCTTCTTAGTATATAAACAGAAACCTAGTACCTTACTAGTTACTAGATTTATACTAGTTAACATAGTAGGTAAATTTGTTATAAAGTTCGGAAGTTGTAGCTTTTTTAGGGTTAATTTATTCATTAGCTTTAGCCTATTTCTCTGTAAAGTAGTTAGAATACTTTTAGAGTTTTACAGGAAGGGAGTCTTAGATGGGTTAATTAGCTCTAGTAGTGGAAGTTAAAGCCATTTTTAGTGTTTTCTCCGTAATAGACAGCGAAGAAGATACTTTAATTATAGACTAGTAGTAAGTTAATAATAAGGGGTAAATTCTATAAAAAAACTTTCTTAATAATTATAGACAAGTAGTAAAAGTTGATAATAATAGAAAAAGTTGCTTTTAGGTAGCATAAATAATGGATTCTGCGCAATTAAGTGAATAAGTGCGTTATATTAGAAGTTTGTCTCTTCTGTTAATTCCTGGCCAATCTATGGTTATAATAACCACTAATCAGTACTGGTTTCACAGGGTGTGATTACTACAGTAATAACGGGGGGGTAACAAAGGTCTGATTTCTATATAGTTATAATTATCTAAAGGGAAAAAAGGGGGACAATACAGAAGTATAGTGTTGTAGCCACAGTACTGCCCTAGGTCACATAACATAGTAATCCAGCTAATTAGGGCACGTGCATTGTACGTATGACCCATAATTCCCGGTTACTATCGTGTATCCCTTCCATCCTTAAGACAAGCGATTCCAACAATTTCTTTAATTTTATATTTTACTAAATCCAGATTATTTTTATAAAGCAGGAGTATTAGGCCTAGTCCAAAATTAGCTAGCTATTATAATAAGAGTAGATTAATAGCTGCCTTCTTAATAAGGTTTATATAAAAAACTAGGTATATTCCCTATAGGATATCTAAATAAATAGTAAGTAAAGTTAGTATATTTAAGACCTTATATTTTGCCTTTACTTAGTTAAGTTTTTAGCTAAAATGGTTTATCTTTATATAATAAAGATTTAACTATATAAAATCCCTTATTTAATAATGCTTTACTAGGCACTAAGAAATATTGACTATATCCTATTAATATTATTATATAAAGTTAATTATAGCTTATATTATTACTATTTCTTCTTAAATATATTCTAGAAATAATATAGCTCTTCTCTTAAGTAAGGTTAGGCTTTTAGATTTATTTAGTATATACTAAACTAGTTTAATATTAAAGCCTTTTAGTACTTAGTTTATACTTATATTAGTTATTATAAAGATTTAGTTATTAAGTGCTATTTAATATACTAGTAAATAGTTAGCCTAGTTATATTATAAGAAAGTAATAATTACTTATAAAACTATTTATACCTTTATTTTACTTATTTTATACTACTATTTATTTAAGGATAATAAGATATAAATAATAGTTACTTAATACCTACTTACTTATAAAGTATAATTTAAAAATAACTAAGCTAATCTAAACTATAATTAAAAATAATCTAATAAGGGAAACTATAGAAACACTACTAGTAATATTTAAACTGTTTTATATATGCTTTAGCTATTATACTTATTATTACCTTTAGCTATATATACTTTAAAAGATAGTCTGTAATAACTATTAAAAAGCATAGTAATGCTTTATTATATACTAAAAGCTTTATTATAAAATCTACTAAGATTTATAACTAGTAATAGTCTATAGCTAGTATAGGTTTTAATAAACCCTAATAAAGTTATTAGCTCTTATGCCCTTTAAAGTAATAATAGTTCTATATATATTATGCCATATTCTTTAATATCCTATTCTAATAATAATCCATATATAGCACTTAAAAGGTAGTATTTTGCCTTAGGTAACTTAATATAAGCAAGTTTTAAACCTATTATATAAGTAAGGTAGTAAAAGGCTTATAATAAGATACCTAAAGCTATCCTTAAAATTATAGTACTTAATGGTTTCACAGGGTATGATATACTGCAGCAATAACGTACGGGGGGTAATAAAGGTCTGATTTCTATTATAATTATTAGTTAACTAAAGGGAAAAGAAAGGAACAATATAGAAGTGTAGTATTATAGCTATAATACTGCCCTAGGTTATATAATATAGTAATCCAGCTAATTAAGGCACGCGTATTATGCATATAACCCATAATTCCTAGTTATTATTATATATCTCTTTTATTCTCTAAATAAGCAATTCTAATACTCGAAACTCTCTCTTTATTAAAAAAGAGAAATTGCTCTAAAACACGTAAAAAATCCGTAAAAATCAATAAATAAGTAAAAATCAATAACATTATAATATATAAGAAATATTACTTAAATAAATAACTTTTCTTAGTCTAAAGCACCTTTAAAGCCCCTTAAATTAATTATATTTAAATTCATCAAATTTCAACTCTTTATTATACGCTTAAGCAGCCCTAGCTTTAACACCTAATACTAGTCTCTTTACCTAACCTTTTACTTAAATTTAAACCTTATTCTTAGTTATAAAGGTCTTAAGGCTTCTATTTAAAGAGGCCTTTATTATTACATTAGCAAGGTTATTATTACTGTTTATTTAATGGATTTCCGCGATTTCCCTTTGCTTATATAACTATTATAACACTATAATATTAATTATAAGCCTCTTCTCCTTTATAATACCTAATTTAATAATATACTTATATAATAAAAAAAAGTTAGTATATATTATAATTAAAATATTTAGCTTATTCAATTAATTAGTAATAATCCTTAAAGTTATACTTATTATATAAGTAATATCAACTCCTTAAACCATTTTATATAGCTTTAATGCTAAGGCACTTCTTATAACTCTTTTAGATTTTATAAAGCTATAGGTTATAATATTGCCTATAAGCATAAATTTAGAGGCATTAATGTTCTTTTCCTTCTTACTAAGAATAATTATATAGCTAAGCTATAAGCTAAGGTCTTTATTATTAGTAAAGGAGCTATTAATAAAAACATAAAGGGAGGCATTTTCTAGTAAAAAAGGCATATAATAAAGTTTATAAGTCTAATTATTAATTTACTACTTAAGCCTCTTATTAAGCTTTATTATATTATTAGGTTCTGGTTATTAACTTCAAGTAGTAATAAAAAGATTATAAGAAGCTTTAGGTTAGCAGATAAGGGCAATATATGCACCTTAAGCCCTTTATTTAATATATTAAGCTTAATTATCCTAGTTAACTTCTAACAGCTTCTTTCCTTATGCCTTTTATTATAGGAAGAAGGTATTATCATTAGCGTTGCTTAAAATACAACCATTAAACATTAATAGTATTAATTTCTCTAGGCATTGCTTTGGCTTTATAAGAAATCTAGCATTTTTTAACTCAACTTCTTTATAATTAAAGAATTTAGTATTACTAAGGCTTAATATATTATTAGTCTGTATTTTAATAAGTCTAAAATAAGAGCTTTCCTTTAAAGAAATAAAAAAACATAGGTTATAGGTAAAAGTAATTATCTAAAGCTTCTAATGATAATAATTAAAATATATTAACTACTAATACATACCTATTTCTGTAATTTTGTAAAGCAGCTTTATTACAACTATAATAACATTTAGCGGGTAGAGGTATGCAATTTATGCTAGAAGCTTTATAAGAATTATGTAATTAAGCTTTATTTATAACTGCATGTATGCTTAGGTAATATTCCTTAACTAAGCCGTAATACCTTTTCTTTTTAATAATAAAGCAAGAGTAATAATAAGCCTCTAGCTAGCTCTTTATATTATTAGGGACTATATAAGGATAACCTCTTTCCTATGGTTATTATATCCTTAAATAATATATTATGATTTTTTATATAGGGAATTAGTTGCTTTACCCTTAATCTTATGCACTATTTATAAACTAAAGAGTCTTTTGCTTTTATGCTTTTGAGGGATAAATTAAACAAATTTAAACATATTTCTTGCTAGTAAAACATTAATCTTAGCCTTACTAGAAAGTTTAAAGGGTTCTTTAGGTATAGTAATCTTTCCTTATATATATAAGTTAATTATAAGTTAAAAATCAGCCTTTTCTTTTTCTATAAGAAAAGCTTTTAGTCAAAGGTATTTCAAAGGTCTTTTACGGCCTCTTTATAGTAAATTTATAAAGTTATTAAGGGAAGTCTTATAAATAATTTTATTAGTCTTAGCGTTTTCCTAGTCTGGGTTATTTAAGCATAGGCCTTACCCTTCTTAGGAAGTTAAAGCTATTCCTATAGCTTCCTTATTTCAAGCTTAGTTATTCTTATAAGAAGGTTTTGCTTCTAGTAATATAATATATAGCTTAATAACCATAAATTAAAACTTTATAGGGCTATAAGGCATCTTAATAATATAAGTCTCTCCTTTTATTAAAAAAAGCTTATATAGGCTAGTTTATTTACCTTTTTTATAATAAACTTATATATTAGAGTTTAAGGGAAGATTATATATTAGCAGGGTTATTAGGCTATTTTAAGTATTGAGGGCATTATTAACTTAGCGCCTTATAAGACTATATCTTATTTTATTTATTACTTTTTAAAGCATCTTAGCTTTTTAAGCAACTATAAGGCTTAAGGGGGAATTATTTATTATTCTTAAATAGGTTCTAAAGACTAAGAGGGTAGGGATAAGGCTATTTAGGCTAGCAGAGTTATTAACTGCTTTAACAGTTATTTAAAGTATTTATTTTTTTAAGAAAAAACCATAAGCTTTAGTCTTAATAATATTATATGCTTTTTAAAAAGGGGCGTAATATTACTTAAGTTTTCTAATACTATTATATGCTTTAATAGGGACTTTATTAATATTAATTAATAATAGTTAAGCTAAATACCTAAATTTACTAAAAGTAAAGTTTTTTTTAGTATTATAAACTATTTAGTCTAGGGGCCTAAGATATATATTAATTTAATATTTCTTAAGGGCGTTCTAGATATCTTAAGCTTTTTATTATTAGTGTCTAAGAAAGCAAGCAGCTTAAAATAAAGTTGCTAAGTTAATAATATAAAGGATAGGTTTCTTAATAATTTATATAATATTAATAAGAACCTTATAGTTAAATTTAAGATTATCTTTAAGAGTAAACTTAAATCTACTTAAAGCCTTAGCATTTATCTGGCATTAGTAATAGGCATATATAATCTTTCCTATATTAGCTGTGTTAAAGTCTTTACTAGCTTTAGCAAGAAGGTTGTGTAGTTAGTTAATTAAAGGGTAGCTAAATTAATAATAAAGTTAGCAAATTTCTACTTTTAAGAGTATAAAGATAGCAGGTTCTTAGAAACTAATTATCTACTAAAGATATCCTTATTTTTAAATAATAGGTACTTTCTTTTCTCCTTAGATAAGGAGGTTCTTAAGATTATTAAGCTTAACACCTATTTTATTTATATTTATAATGAAATATAGGAAAGGCATAGCACTATTAAGAATATAAAAAGAAATTATATTAAAGATTCTAGGAAGCTTTAAAATGCCTTTTAAGGTCGCATTTCTAGCACTAAAGTTAATAGTTTTATTGTGAGGTATAGCTAGATATGAGAAGGCACGCCTAATTATACCTAATACTATCCCACAGTAGTATTAGAAGTCTCTTACTTATATAAGCAAGTATAACAAACAGAGGTCTTGCTTATAAGCTATAGGGTATATAGCTTATGATACAAGCTCTATAAGAGAGCAGGGAACAATAATAAAAAAGGTGCAAAGTAAAATATATTAAAAAGATCGTATTACTAATGCTGTTGTTGTTATTAAGGTTAAGAAAATCTATCTAAGGTAGGAAGGGAAAGCCTCCTTATATACATAAAAAAAAGAAGAAAAGTGGGGCTATACCCACTATAGGTTACTAGTCTAACTAGGCCTAGTAAACATAAAAAAGAATAGAATAAAAAGGAAAGGAAGTGGTTGATTTCTAGTCAACCTATTAAGACCTATCAGAGCATATGTCATCCTGCTTTTATAAAATTCCACACAATTCTATAGGGTTTATCTCCCTGGTTTCTTCCTATTTAGGGTTTATTTAGATACCATTAGAAGCCTCTGGAAAGGGGCTTCCTAATAAACCTAAATATGCTTATATAAGAACCCTAGACCTCTAGTAATCTAGAAGGTTAGTTAATAACCTTTAAGAGGCCAGGTAATCTAGCCTTGCCTGTAAGCTTTAGTGGTAAAATGCACTATAAAGCTTAATACCCCCTCTTAAGGCTAATTAGCTCTAAATATAAGCTAATAAGCAAAAGAAAATTAGCTAACTAGGAAGAAATAAATTCTAATTTAAGCAGCTGTAAAAATCGTTAATAAAGAGAATTAGTTAGGGCTTTAGTAAGCCTATTAGCAGGTATAACCCTAGTATCTAGATATTCTAGCTTAGCTAAACCCTCTAGAACCTTTTCCCTAGTATAGTAATACTTTAATAAAGTATGCTTTGTATAACTATATAAGGCAGGGTTATAAGCCGTAGTTATAATGTCTTAATTATTATAATATAACTAGCTAGGAAGAGCTAAAGAAATATTAAGCTCTTAATAAAGCTCTTAAATCTATTATAATTCCCTTATAGCTTTAACTAGGCTATTAGTTTTAGCTTTTAGGGTAGAAAGGGCTATAGTTAAAGACTTTTTAGTCTTCTAGCTAATAAGGATATTAGTAAGGGTAAAAAGATACCTATAAGTAGATTTGCTAGTGGCCTTATTACTAGTAAAATCACTATTACAATATCTAATAGGTTAATATTATTGCTATAATTTAGAGCCCTTATTAGGGCTAGGATTTCCTTTATAAGCTATAGCTAAGGTAGTACCTTTTAGGTACCTAATAACCCCTTTTACTGTAATTAAGTAGGGTTTATAAGGCTTTTATAGCTGCTGAGAGAGGAATTAGACTGCAAAGCTTATATCAGGTCTGGTTTATTATAATAAGTACATAATAGTACCTATTATTCTTTAATATAGCTTATAGTCTAAGGAATTAAGAGGTTCTAAAGCCTTTAATTCAGAGGGCCCTAACCTAGTAAAATTAGGTTGTAAGGGCACTAAGAGGGGCTTAGCATCTTAAAGGTTAAAGGCCTGAATAACCTCTTTAATATACTGATTTTAGTGTATATAAAGAGCTTTATTTAGCCTGTCTTAATGAATTTAAACTCTAAGAAAAATACTACTAGCTCTCGATCTTCTATAGGGTAGACTTTATAAAAGTCCTTCTTTAGCTGTTAAATATAGCTAAGATTTAGCCCTATTAAAAGGCAGTTATTAACATATGTAATAATAAAGGTCTTAGTATGTTAATTATAAAAGACTACTAAATCTAAGATAAGGGAGTTAAATCGCTTAGTCTTAAGAAGGTTTTTTAAGACTGTTTACCATTCCCTAAGGGATTATTTTAACCTATAAAGAGCCTTATTAAGCTTAATAATAAGGTTTTTATAAAAAGGGTTATAGCCTAAGTTAGCTAGTTTTTTAGCTAAACTTAGCTAGGACTTAGTAAATTTATAGAATCCTTTTAGAAGTTAAATATAGATATCTTCCTTAAGGTATTTATTTAGAAAAGCCCTAATAAAATTAATTTACTTGATTTCTAGGTCTGAAACCATAGCTAAAGCTAGTATAATTCTCTAGGTAGGAGGTATACTAGTAAAAGCAAAGGTCTCTAGATAATCTAAACCTTGAATTTATGTAAAGCCTTTAACTACTTACCTTACTTTATACTTAATAGGGTTATTATCCTTATTTTTTTTAACTTTAAGGACTAACTTATTCTTTAATACCTTTTTTTCCTTAGGAAGGTTAGAAATAGGTATAAAAGTAAAAGTATTATTATTATTCATGTACGCTAGGTAGCTAGAGCCACTAACTAGTTTATCAACTAACTTCTTAATATAGGAAAAACCCTAAGATAGGGGAGAAAACCCATATTCTTCTATATAGCTCCTGCTAAGCCTTTAATATAAAGTCTTTATTATTTCTAACTATTAGTATAAGATATCTGCCAGTTCCCCGGAACTGCAGATAATAACAGAAGTGTGGTTATGCTTTATATAAAAGGTTAGTATGTTAGTAAAAACCCCCTATAAGCACCTTCCCTCCTAGTTTAGCTCTTCCTCCTCTATCCTATTATTTCCGTTGCCTCTGGTCCCTTTCTTAGCCTTGTTATTATATATCTGCCATGCCTTACTAAGCTCCTCTGCTAACCTGTACTGCTAAAGTTGCCTAGTTAAAAGCACCCACTTTATGATATTTAGTGCTAGCTTCTTATTATTAAGCGCTGCCCTAAGTTCCTGCAGATCTCTTATTATAGGCACTACTAGAATCAGTCTTAGATAGTTATATTCTAAGCATAACAGGATAAGGTAGTAGATATCCTTATCTCCTCCCTAGTATTAGCATATTAGTAAAGTTACCTTAGGCACCTGTCTATTATAGAGAAAGGCATTCAGCTTTATTTTTTCTGTTTAAAGCTGAACTAGGGCTATAGATTTATGCTTAAGCAGGCTATTATAGAGCTTTACTATCTTTTTTATGCTTTTAAAGTTAGGTTCCTTGTTTACTGCTATTGCTTTTACCTATCCTCTTTTCACCTAAGCCTTACGTCTCTGCCGGATCTACCGTTTTTCCTACTCTCTTTCTAATTCCTATCTAGCTATAAGGCTGCTAGGGAGGGGGGGGGGGGCATTAAGAAACGCCTTATAGCGCTTACGTTAGTGGCCTCTTCCTTAGCGTTATAGCTATAATGCTATTAAATTACAGGCCTGCTATATCTTTTTACTTATACTACTATCCTTAAGTCTTTAGTAGAATTATTATTTAATGTAATTAAGGTATAGATCTACTGGTAGTACTGCTGCTTCTGTCTCTAAGAGTGTTACTAGCGTCGCCTTATACGCCCTTATAACCCGCCTTAAGTATTTATTCTATTCCCTTATAAATGCCTTTACTACCCCCTATACTACCCCTTCTGGCTTGCTATAGGTGTGGTATATCCCAGCTCCATAGGCTATTATGCTTCTTATTACCTGTGTATAAAGGGATCTTACATACTCTAATTGGTATCCTTATGTAGATACAGCCAGCGCTATAAGCGCTAATTTCTACTATAACAATTTAGCATTTACCTTCTTTATATAGGTTAACTAATAAAGCTTCTAGTGAATCTAAACCCCTAGGAATCGCGCTAATTATATCGGTTGTATTATTGCTCTTTTAAGTTAGATTGTTGTTATAATCGCCTGCCTCTTCCTTATAAAGTATATTAGCTTGCTCTTTCCTAGGTTAAACCTTAGCCTATACTCCTTTAACTACTTCTTATATATTCTCTAGGCTTTTTTTAGTTGTACTTTTGTCTCCTTTACTGTTTTTTTATATACTATAATGTTTATATTATCTAAGAACCCTAATGTTAATATTGATTCCGCTGCTGCTAGTCTGTAATATAGTGGCGTAATATAGAGTAGGAAGAGGATAGGAAACGCTAGCGACCCTTGCGAAACCCCTGTAGTAACTTGGATTTCCTTAGTAATATATCCGTTAAACGCTAATTATACTCTCCTTTTTAATATAAAGCCCTATGCCTATCTAGCTATCTACCCTGGCAGTTCTAACTCCTTTATAGTGCAGATTAATCGTTTATAGCTAATAGTATTAAATGCCCTAGTAATATCTAGCTATAGTAATAATGCTATCCCCTAGTAATGCCATGCCATTCTCATAACCTCTTTTAGTATGCTTAGTGCTATCTTTATTAATCTGCCAGCCCTGTTACCTATCTATATGTCTAGTAGTATATAGCCTTCCTCTATTATAATAGTAATCCTCCTTATAATAGCTCCCTTAATTACTTTAACTATTATATTTAATAGCAATATCAGCCTCTACCCCCCCGGTCTGCCTAACTCCTTAGGGGACTTCCTAGGTTTACATAGAACTACTACCTTTACTTGTCAGAAGAAGGCCGGATAATATCCTAAGCTATAGTAAGCATTTGCAAGGCATGTTAAACACAATATTAGGGCTGCTCTATATAGCTTAAGGAAACCCGTTAGCAGCTTGTCTAGTCCTAGGGCTTTCTAACTTACTGTATTCTTTATAACCTCTTTAATTTCCTCCTCTATAAACACAGGAACTGCCTAATTATTATTATAGTATCTTATCCCTTCCTCTGCCTCTGGACCTAAAGCCCTAGCTATAGATGGAGGGAAGAACCTCTCTATAAATGCCCTTGCCTTACCCTTGTATATAACCTTTACTATCTCCTCCCTGCTGTTATCTCCTAGCCAGGTTAGTAGTGGGACCTATTGCCTTTTAGGAGGAAGTCTACTCTATAGCCAGGCCTAACGCTCTAGGGTTTAAAGACTCCCTTTAGACCTGGATAACTTACTAACTATCTATTACTAGCTACTTCTCTTCTTCTTTAAGATAATATAATCCTGTTTTTTTATAGCTTCTGTTAAGGCCTGCCATGCTTCCTATATCTATTATTACTGCTACTGCCTATTAGCATGTCTTGCCTCTGTTATTACGTCCTTTACCTTTTTATTCTACTAAGGCTGTGGTTTACTGTGCCCTTAAGGTTGCTTAGGTGCTGCTGTATTAGCTATCTTTATAAGCTATTAGGTAAGCCACTATGCATAGTTATTAATTTCTTGCTAGTTATATAGCAGAAGCTCTAACCCCTTCTTTCTAAGCCTATTTAAAGCCTCTGCTATAATAAGGTTCTTGTCCGCTGTTTTCTAACCCCGGACTAACCCTAGGCTGTTGCTTAATTCCTTATTTGTCCTAATGCTAATAAGCTAGGGCATATGGTTAGATCTGGCAATTTCCACTGGCCTGATAAATTCAATACTAATGTTATAGGTGGTCTATGCATGGTTAATAGTGCTGTCCCTGCTGCTATGTTCTCTCCTTATTACTTCCCTAAACGGCGTAGCTAGGCCGAGTTGCCACTTCGTTATAAATTCTAATATCTTATTATGCCCTGGAGATGTTTGGCTAAATCTGTCCCATAAGGGGTGATGTTAGTTAAAGTCCCCTACGAACACACTCTGGCCCTTTGCCTAGATATTAGTAAAGTATTATAAAGGCGTCTGCCACTCCCTTTTATAAGCCAGGAAATAGATGTTATATATTTCTACTTTATATAGCTTAACACTATACTAATCCTCCCCCCTCCCTATAGTCTAAAGTCCTGTCTTAACCTTTTAGTATATATAAATTGCTATTCTTCTGCTGTATATTACTAATATATAGTGTTCTTAAGATAGATTTAGCGGTATACTATTATAGCCTCCTGGTTCCTAAATAGCTATTACCTTAGGGCTAATATTATACCCTAACGCCAGATGTACTAGATTGCTTTTCTTCTATGTATTCCAGTATATAACCTTAATTATATACTTTATTATGTGCTTTAGAGCACTCTGGTTGGGCTGGCTCTGGTATTGTTTGGCCCTCTAGTCAGCTGTAGAAAGGCCAGCATTATGCCTTCCTCTGCCGGTCTCTATTATCCTAGTCTTAGCTTGTAGGTTTATTTTGTAGAAGGGCCCCTTAGTTATATGCTCCTTTCTCTTAGCTGCCTCTCTATTAGTCCCCCGGTTTCTTCTCCCTAATAACCCTTGCCTGTAGTAGCCATCGCAACCTCTAACCGATGGTTGCGGAAGAATAGCGGCCTTATAGCATAAGCCTCCCTGGCCTGCTGTTATCTCTTATTGCTTACTAAGCAAAGTTAAGACTATGCTAGATATGCCCCTATATAATTTAGGCATCTCTCCTATACCTTACCTGTTAACATTAGGCAAGTCCTCTCTCCCTTAGGGTGTTTTCTGGTAGTATACCTACTGCATCTTACTTCCTCTTTATAGTATCTAGTAATATGTCTAATCTTATAGTAGTTATAATATTGCTTTAAGTGGATCATCTTATTATATAGCTTAGTATTAAAAATCTCTGCTTAGTATACTATTCCCCTATGGTATAGTTAGTTCGCTGCCTTAGTGCCCTTAACACTAACTACTAATAGTGCTCTTGTTACTATTCCTCTTAGCTTCTATACTGTTATCTTTACCATATTTAATCCATTTTCCTTTTTAATGTTCTTCCTTATATCCTTAATTGTAATGTGGTTTGTTAATCGTGTTAGGAATCCCTTAATAATCACACTAAACATCTTCCTGTTTACTTCCGCCTTAGGTCTAAAGGTAACTCCCACCTAGGCTGTGTTTTCCTTCTATTTCCTCCCTGCTTCTATAAACATAATAACTGTGTCTCCACTTTATAATTAGCATGCTGCTACTGCCTCCTCTATACTAATAGTGCTGTTTACTGCCTTTATAATCTCTCCTAGCAATCTGTTTCTAACTGCCTTGCTAATAGTGCTTTCCTTTACTAATGCTTCCTAGTAATAGCAGGCTAGTATTGCCATACCCTCCGTTCAGGCTAAAGGTATTATTATATTCTGCCCTATAACTCTATAAGCTATAATATTCGCCTAAGTCCCCCTAACCACTAATCTAGTCCTATAAACAGCCTTTATTACCTTCTTAACCGCCTTCTTAACTATGGTTTCTACTCTGCTGCTAACCGCTTTTATAATTAAGGCCTGTAGGCCTCCCGTGTTAGTTCTTACTTAGGCTATCTCCTCTTCTATATCTATAGCAATTTATATAAAAGTTCTAATAAAAGCCTATACTTCTGTTATTTCTGCCTTTAGAATAACTTTTATTATTAATTCCTTTAGTAATTTTATTTTATTCTTTAGTTTTTCCTGTACTACTATTACTCTAGGATTCTCTCCTTAATATTATGTTTCTTTCTAGGTAGTGCCTTATCCTTTATTAGTTATAGATCTACGTGAAAATTCGTTAATTATTACACCCCTTATGCCGCTTACTCCCCTTATGCAATGTACTATTGCTAGGGGGGGTAATTAATAATAAGAAATCTAATTCTATGCTTCTTTTTCGTTTTAGGCGTAATACCGCGTCGTATCCGCGGTGTTCCGTTGACTTTCCTCCTATGATGATTATAAAGTAAAAGTATTAGCAAGAATTAGCTACTAGAATTTACTAAATATAGCTTCTTTCTAGTTATTACTTTCAGGGCTAGCAAGGGCCTGTTTCCAGCTATTCGGTTTAGAAGTAGTGATGTTTTTAACCTTATAGCAGATATTATTAATAAAGGCTGCTATATCTAGGTCCATTGGGTTTTCTAAAGGTGCTAAAGGTCCTAGAGCTTCGATTTCTATGGCAGTTGATCTAGGGGTCGCGGTTGATCCAGGGGTTGTTATAGCTATTTCCCCCTCTAAAGGTCTAGTGGCCTCAGTGGTCCCTTCAGTTATAGGGTCCCTATTTGGAGATATAGGGTATTTTAAGTCGTCTAAGGGTATATTCTTCGGAAAGCCCCGTAAAGGGGCTTCAAAAAGCTCCATATTAGGATTTTCCCCCTTTGTTAAATTAGGAGGTTTTAAGAGCTTTTGCTAAAGATCTTTGGATATAGGCCCTATACCTTCTATAATTTGCAAGTGGCTTGTTTTTTAAACCGTGTTTTTAAAAGGTATATAAACCTGGTAGGTATTAGAGCCTAGGGTATCTAATAACCTTACTAGTATTATCTTAGCAGCTAGTTTTACTACCTTAGACTTTTGTTCTAAAGGGATTAAAACCTTACAGTAAGACCTAATAGCTTTATAAGCCTTATGATTAGGCTTATAAGCTAGTTTCTGGTCTAAATTTAAGTCCTGTAATAGTAGCTTCTTAGGGGGAAATTCCCTATTAGAAATAGTAGTACTATTAATAAGGTTAAGGACTTTAGGCAGTATAAAACACTATAAATAATGTAGTAAATTTAACCACTATATGGTTACCCGTAACCTCTCTAAAAGCACCCTTATAAAGCGTTCTGCTAGGCCGTTTTGCTTGTGCTCATAGGGGCTAGAGGTTGAAAATATAGTACCTTTAGCAGCTA
Source organism: Aciculosporium take MAFF-241224 (assembly GCA_000222935.2). NCBI lineage: Eukaryota > Fungi > Ascomycota > Sordariomycetes > Hypocreales > Clavicipitaceae > Aciculosporium > Aciculosporium take. The sequence continues at coordinate 45,816 of AFQZ01000071.1, forward strand.
GCCACTGCTATAGGTCCCCTGATATCTCAGTACCTGTTACGTGGTAGTATCGTCACGTAGTCGGTTGGAAGCAACCGTAAAGCTGTCATCAACGTTATTATAAAGGGGTCATTAAACGCACCTGTATATACTACTATCGAGTTATATAGTTAAGTGCATTCTGTGTAAGTTGTTGTTATTTCCAGTCTCACTAGCTGCATGACGAATCCGTCCTATATAGGTGGGGATCCGACATCGCGGATTATCCCGTAACAAGTGCCCCTCCCTTAAAGATAACCGTCCCGGTTGTCCTCTAGATCTATCTAAGCTAGCGTTAATATATATAAAGAAAAACTTTTATCTATAAAAGAAAGCAATTTAATCTGTAATATATCCTCCCTATATTAGTCCGGTCGCATTTAATCTGCCGGAAACGTTGCTTAAATAGCAGTAAATAATCCAACAATAACTACTCATAAAATTCAAAGATAAATGAACATCTTAGTCTAAGCAAAATAAACCATAATAAAAGGAAATTCAATCTAGGTAGTATAAACCTGTTAACTACAGTCGGATCTATCCTAGTTATACCTAGATGTCCACTTCTTAAAGTCCTTATCCATATAAGCCTTGTAAATTTACACTATAAGCCGTTAATAAAAATGTAAATTACAGAACGTCTCCATCTACTTATATTGTTATAGCTATAAGTAACTCGTTAGAGAGTAACTATATTACTAGCGACCTCTGGTTATATGCTTCTAGGAGTCGCTATATTGTAAGTAATTTTCTCGTCCAGGGTGTTGTAGTTATATTGCAATAATGCTACTAACTATTAACTATAGCAATAACTAACGCAAGAGAATGGAAAAGACTTAGGTTAAACTAAAAATAAAAACGTTATACCTCTGAAGACTTAGTAGACTAATAAAGGGAAGCTATATAGAGGGGAAAGAGTTAGGCTATAAGAAGAGAGGCTCTCCTCTTAAAAGTAAGAAAGGTGGCCTATGCCCTTCCTTAAGGTACATTAAATATCTCGAGTTATCCTCTGCTTCTGACTTCATGTATAAAGGTCCTTTGTGTGTTTAAGCCAGGCATATTAAAGGTAGTTCCGTGGAGGTTATTAGGGCATTGTTACTTTTAGGCAGAAGATGGCCACTGGCTATGCCATCTTATCCTTACTAGAGGTGAAATTTTCCTATGTCTAAACTATATGGCATAGTAACTATAAGGAAAGCAATAGTCCTCTAAATATAACTTTTTCTGTAATTAATCTATTTACCACAATGCCCTTTACAATACAGCTAAACCTTCAATCTAAGCTATATGTTTTGTAATTAAATGGTAATTTGCCTAGAGCCACGCGATTTTTAGAGACTGCTTCTAACGTTAGACGGCGTGATATGTTAGCTGAAATTTTAGTCCTTATGCTACTATATAAGGGTCTCCTATTTATCTAATGTTTCGGCTAATTCCGCATTCTTAGTCGCGGATTCTGTTATCGTTTTCTGCCTTTTTATAGCACTGTTAATATTATGCCTATTTTTAGAAGGTATCTTTTACTTTGCCTTTTTTAGCAACAACTTAAACGAGCTCGTGTTTAATATAGTTACCTTTATTACCCCTATAGCTAACCTTATTCTTCTACTAGCTAGCGAATTTAGTTTAACTAAGCTGGTTAGCTTCTTGCTTACTACGGGTAAGGTTGCCTTTCTAGCTATGGATTCTGGCAGAGGCGTTTGAGGAGTAGGCCTAGCAGTCTTAATATTCCTGGCCTTATCCTTTAGTGCTACTATTCTAGCTAAGGTCCTTATAATATACCTGTTAATAATCTTAAGACTAGCTTTTACTGCGCTAAAAGACTCCTTATAGGCCTTAATATTCCCTTTAAGCATGTTAGTTCTGTCTTTAAGTTTACTAAATCATACGTTAGTAGCTTAGTCCGCTAGCCTTAACTCCATCTCTTTTAAGATAGTCTTTCTAGCCGCTGCTTTACTTATTAGCCCGTATTATTTAGCTAAACCTTGGATTAGATTTCTCTAGTCTGCCAGTTCCTTCCTTAGTACGTCAGTATCCTGTTAAGTAGTTATGGTTCTATACTTTTTACTAGCGTTAATAATTCCCTATTAAAAACCCATGCTTAAGAGATTAACTTGTTCTATAGTAGCAAGTGCCCTAACTATAGAGCTGTTAATGCCTCCTAACTTATTATAGTATCTAGCTATAAGTACTTCCTCTTTTAATAGTAATCCTAGTTACTACTCTCTAGATCTGGCTTGGTTGTCTGTCTATCTGCTATTAAGAAATTATGCTACTGCCTGCTTAATGCAGAGTTTAACATTCCGGATAACTGGGGTATTAGCCAGGCATTTGGTTTTCTTCTGCCTGTTGTTATTAGCCGCTAGAATTAATTCCTTAATAAGGAAAATCTATTGTACTACTTTAATCTATAGTGTATACATAGGGTTTATCTTTATAATAAAGAATCCGTTTCTATTAATTTGCACCCCCTAGGCTATAAAATCTTTAGAGCAGGTGTAGATGGCGTCTGTTGCGCTCCACATGCCATCTCTGGCCTAATATTACTATATTCTAAAAGGCTCTAGTCCTGCGTTACCTCCTATAGATAACTCTGTCTCCTAGTGCTAATAGTATTTATTTATATAACTAAAATAGTAAATCAGCTTACTAAAGTCTAGTTCCTTTAGTCTGTCCTGTGTTTTTTATATAATTATAAGAGGATCTTAACTTAAACTACCAGCAGGGATCCCTTTAGTTGTAGGGGCGTTAGTAATTCTCTTGCCCTTTCTTGTATTCTAAAGGCGCTTTACTGCCGCCTGGCCTTTAGGGCTAAGCATTTCTCTAGATATATTAACATTAAAAACATTATTCTTATAGTCCGTATTTGCTCTAGAGTCCTTGTCCTTATCCTTAGCTATAGTCTTTATATAGCGTTAATAAGCAGTTATTAGGTTAGTATATGCCTTTTCCCTCTGCTTATCTTCTTGCTAAGCCTTAGCTGTTTAGTTATAAAGGGCGGAATTAGCATCCCTAGCTACTCTTGCCTGGTTCCCTCTAGGAGACGGCTTTACTAACTTAGTTATTATTCTTTGCTTCTCCCTATAGGATGGCGAAAACTTAACTAAGACATTGGGATTAAAATCCTTTATATAGAACTCGTCCTTTACGTTTCTTATAATATATGTTAAAATTGTTTAAGAGAGGGCAATAAAAGTAAAAAATGAAATGAAATAAAAGAAAGACTTAAAGTATATAATAATTAAAAGCAAAAATAGAAGGTTGAAAAATGAAGAAAAACAGGGAATTCTGGTGTGTCAGAAAGTGCGGATAAGGGGTTAAGTAAAAAGTAAAGTGAAATTATAAGTGGTGTTGTAGGAAAATGGGGTCACGTGTTTCCACCTGTGGTGATCACGTAGGGTCCTGCAGGATGTTGGATCCTGCTGACCTTAAGGCATTATTAGCACTCCTGCCTTGTAAGCCCCTTCTTCCTATACTCCTTATTCTAGTTGATTAGATGCTCCCTTAGATATTCATTTATTAACTCTAACGTGTTTACCTTTATCTTGCTTTTGTTAATCTACTGGTTGTCTTTAGCGGTATATCCTTTCTATCTTATAAGGTAAGCTACCTTAGGGCTTTATCCCTTAGTGCAGTAGATTTTTACCTTATATAAGATAATCCGCTTAATTTCCTAGTAATTAGCTTCGCCGCTCTCTTTTAGATTAATTAGTAGAGGGGGTGTTTCCTCCCTGCCAAAGGGATCTCCGCCTTAGTACGGTTTCTATATATATGCAATTAATACTACTAAATATACCCTTAAGTTTAATAGAAATTTAAGTTAGTATAACAAAGGGTTTACCTTTTTAAGAACCTTATATGGTCCTGCTCTCTATAGTAACTATTTCTTCTTTAGCTTTCCCAGAAGCTAGTATCCTTTATATAGTCATAAGTACACCATATTTCTAACGTTAATATCTACTAGGTTATGTTAGGAGTCGTATCTAATTTTGGATAGGGCGGTAGTAGTGGTTATTACAAGTTAAGCCTCTCTTTAATAAAGCTTGCAAAGTGCCTTTAAGTCCTCTTCCCCTGGCTGTGTGTTAGAAATTGCTTGCTCTAGAAGAAGGTTAATAAGGTCTAGCGGTTTAAGCCCATATAACAACTCGTTAGGCGACCAGTTAATAGCTATAGCTACTGTGTTGTTAAGATAGTACTATAACACTAGAAGGATTAATACCTATAGTACCGTTAAATTCGTTACAGTGTAATAGCAAATAGCTATAATTACTATTTAATTCTTCCGTTTAGCTGCTCTATCTGTCTGCAGGTGGTAGGCAGTTGCTATTAGGAATTTGACTCCTAGCTTGGTAAATATAGCCTACTAAACCTTAGAAATGAATTTAAGGTCCCTGTTACTAACTATTTACTATAGTAGTCCCTAGTCTGTAATATATAGAGCTTAAAGAAGCAGTTCTGCCTATGTGGATGCCGAATACGTTGTATTCCCGGGGATTAAAAGGGTTCTCTTACTAAACAGATAGTTTACTAGGTAAAGGGAATTATACTTTAAGTATCCTTCTATAGCCTATATAGTGTTTGCTAAGTCTACCTCTAGTATGTTAGTAATAAAGTCCAGAGAAATCGTGTAAAAAGGCATTAGTTTTAACTGCAAAGGTTTTATTTCTCTGGTCGCTCTATCCCTTAAAACAGAGTTCTCCTAATAAGTCGTATAATGTGCCGCATACTCCCGGATTTGCTTGGACATCTTTAGAAAACAAACGCTATATAGACCTTCTATTATTCTGCTAATTCTAAAGTAGTGATGGTTGTTATACGCGGTTCTTAGCACGGTTTTAACACAGCTGCTTAGAATATATAGTCGTCTAAGCCCTTCTCTATCTTCGTAATAAAGTAGGCCATTATCCGTAAGGTCCTAGCTATAGAGTGGAATTCGCGGTTAGTTCCGTCCTTGCTTTAACTGCTTCTGCCGGAAATCCTTAATGCTCTTAATTATCTAATAATATTGCAGGTCAAATTTGTACCTTGCTAATATCTCCTTTTTTAATAAGTTATCTATTATGGCCACTACCTAATAATTCTAACAGAAGTACACACAGGCATTTAATTCGTTGTACATGCTGCAGTTTGCTGCCTCTTAGTAGCTAACATTCACTAGAAGTTGTAACAAGGCATTAGGTATAATATTAAGGATTCCTGGCATATAGGTCACTTATAATTTAAACTGTAACAGATAATTCGCTACCTTAGCTAATTTTAGGTTAGCCTTGTTAAGGTCTATTATGGCTAAAAAGGTGTGTTTAATAATACCTTTGGCAGGTATATGGTCAGTTAGGATGTTAACTGGATAACGGTTAAATTAAGCTATTTTTCGTAGTTTCCGCATTGCCTAAGCAATTGCGGCTACCTCTGCCTTAGTTAATCCATACTGCTTCTTAGCTGTGGATATTAAACAAGAGAGGAAAAGGATTAGGCAAAGTTTTATAGCTATAATATCCTTACTAGGTATGCTTTTTCTATTCTACTCCTTATATAGTTAGAAAGTATACAGACTAAAACCTTCCTTATAAGCATTAATCTTAAAGAATAATGGTTGCTCTAGATTGTAATGCCATAGCAGTATTTTCTTGTAAAGCATGGTCTTTAGTGCTTTAAAGGCTGCTTCCTTGTCTTTTGTAAGGACGAAGGATTTTTCTTATGCCTTTCTCTTATACACCTACTTTAAGGCTCCTACTAGTAACTTATTGTGTTTATAAAGTTTACACACAAGTGCTGTCTTTTAGGTCTATAGTGGTCAGATTTACAAGTTAAACCAAGGGATTCCTGCTCTTAGGAATCCTGCCATGCTAATAAAGGTTTCCAAGGTTAACAAGTTATAAGGAATTTCTATTTACTGGAACGACTTAATCCTGTTGTTTGTGTTGATAATTCCGTTAGCGTTAACTATAAATCCAAGAAGTTGGATTAAATAATATCTAATAAAAGACTTAGTTGCTATAATATGTACCTTGTTTTCCTTTAGGACTTTTAAGACTATCTTAAGGTGTTTAAGATAATCCTTAAGGGTGTTAGAGAAAACAATAATATTGTTAATATAAACACAAATAAAACTTCAGTATAGTCGGAAAATGCAATCCATAAATCGTTATACAAAAGCCGGCGAATTCTTATACCCTATTAACGTAACTCGTAACGCTTCCAGCCCTCTTTCAGAGATTACCACCATATAATTCTGGTGTTCCTCTTATACTAGAAGCTGGTGGAAAAAACCTATTACATCGAAAATCAATTTCCACTCCTTACTATGAGTATTCTGCATAATGTCACCCTGGTCTGGCAATGGATACACGTCTGGCATAGTAATATTATTAAGGGGTCTGGCATCTATAATGACTTAACCTTTCTTTATCTTCTCTGCATCTCTTTAAATAATAAAACCAGGGCAGGCCATAGGTGCTAGCTTTATTAACCAGAACATCCTGCCTGCTAGGTATATAGCATTATAAACTTTAGCAAATTTCTCCTAGTCTCTATGCCTAAGAGGGTACTTCCTTGCTAGCTTAACCTGGTTCTGCCAGCCGTTAATAAAGTCAATTCTCATCTTGTCTTCTTCTGGCATTAGTACCACTCCTTTATTATAATAAATGTTATACTTATTAGTTAGATCCTATAACTTAGTGGCTGCTTCCGGATTAATGTTAGTAATTTGCACTCTAAACTTGTTTTTAATAAAAGGTATATCCTCTAGGCAAGATACTCTATATAATGGAATACCTCTATTAACGACTTTAGGATCCAGGTCGTTATTAAATTTTTCTGGACTCTCTTTTGTCTTTTCTATCTTAATGTCTTTGCTAAAAAATGCTGCGTACTAGTAAATATCCGGAATAGCGAAATTTAAATCAAGGCTTATAGCTGCCTTAAGTTGACCTACTTTGCTGTTCCGCTTAATTTACACGGCCCTGTTAGAGTTGTTTACTGCTAGCATCTTTTTCTTATCTCCCCGGTTAAGAATGTTATTTAGGAAGACGGAATTAGATAACATAACGTGGTAAATACTAGTCTTCTCTCTGCTAGGGAGATCCTTCCATGTTACTAGTACCTAACACGTTAAGTTTAGTGGAATTATAATATTATGTACTACTATTACCCGTTAAGCTGGCATATAGCAAGCGTCTTAGAACATCCGTCCTAGTACCATTATGTTATGCACTAACCTAAAAACTAACCTTAGATTAATAAAATTGATTTTTACTCTAAAGCTATAGAGGAAACTTGTGCTAATTAACAATTTTAGTCCTAGATTTAGCATGACATCTGCGGTTACTGTAAAGTGACCTTAGATGTTTTTTCCTCTTGTAATTCCTAGAATATAGAAGTTAAAGGTAGCCCTTTCCGTGATAATAAAGGCCGAAGCTACTCCTGTTACTGGTTTTAGGTCTTACTTTTCCCACTTTACATTTATCCTATGTTACTAGAGCCACTATTTGTCAGCTAGAATTAACAATGTTCTGGTGTCCACACAGATCATATGGTCGGGTCCCTTGTTATAGAATTAAATTAGCATTTTAAGAAAGGTGTTTATCTGCTTTCTTCCTTTAACATTAATCTCCTGCGGTCTAGATACTGCCTTAATTACCTAGTCTTCTTACAGACCTCCCGTTGAAATTAGCTTATTTAAACTCTAAGTTGCAGTGTCTTGTATAATGTTAACTCTAGTTACAAAAGCTTTAATAATTTCCTTCTCTTCCTTAGGCTCTTCCTGCCTTCTTCTATTAGGATCCTTTATTTTACTAGTCTTTGCAGTTAAAGAGATAGGATTCTCCTAGTCTAAGTCTCCCTCCTTTACTACATAGAAAGCGCTAATGAAATTAGATTCAACCTCCCCTCCTTTAGAGTTATAGTTAAACATTAGGTGTGCTTTGCTACCTTCTATAGCAAAGTACATATCTATAAAGTTAGACTTATTATATCTATTATCCTCTAATAAACTTCCTTCTCCGGCTAAATAGTATCTAGAGTCTGCTAGATACTATTCCTACTCTCTAGCATTAGGATTATTATCTAAAACCATAACTTTATAGGGTTCCTGGTTTAAACGCTCCTATTGCCTAAATTATCTTAGGCAGAATTAATCCCCTTAGTAAAGGTTCTGTTGCTCTCTAGATTAATTCCCTTTATAATCTTCTTCCTTTAAGGATCTCTCTTTTCCTTTATTGTCTCCCTGAGATTTATCTTCTTAGCTATAGGCCCTGCCTTCCTTAGTCTAAGAGTCTGCTTGCTTCTTTATAGGGTCCTCTTTTCTAACTTCTAGTTAGCATAGTCTGTTATTATTATACCACTAGAACCTTTAAGGTCAATTCTAGTCCTACTGTGGTTTATTCTAATAAACCTATTCCTAGTACAGAACTAGCAGCCTTCTTTAGTCTCCTTAATTATAATCCCTTAGGCCGCTTAATCTCTCTTTAATATGCATATAGTAGGAATATTATTACTAAAAGTTATCTTATTAGAAACGGTTTCCTCTCCTCTGGTTGCAATCCTTATAATAATGATTTTAGTAGGCCTTTACTCTTTTACCCTTAGATTTATTTAAGTCTAAGGATTTATTATTATAAAGGTAGGCTTTTACTATTTCTTTAGTCTTTTCCTAGTAATAGGACTTCTATTGCTCCTTTATTTCTTAACATAAATTGCGGCGTTTTCTGTCTACTATATTAAGGTATTTATTGCGCTTTGTGCCCTTAGTGGGATCTAGGCATAGCTTCTTTAGCTTAGGATATAATTTTATCCTAAAGCGTACTAAAAGCTATAGATCCATTATCTCTCTATTTGCTCTAGTATACTAAAAGATTTAAGCTATAAAGTCCTAAATAAAGATATTATTTATAACATCTTCTTAGGTATACTTAGCCTGCTTAAGCTTTATTACTATATCCTTTGTCCTTATATAAAATTCTTCTTATACCGCCTTAATAATACTATTAATACTAGTAAAAATCCGTTCCTTTTCGGATTTGTCTAAGTACTGTTAGTACTAGGTTATTACTTCTCTATAGAATAGTTGCCAGATATCACAAAGTAACACCTCCTTTTGGTTTAATAGTGCTCTAAATAGGTACTCTTTTACTGCCTAAATCTAAAGCTTAAGGTCTGAAAAAACAGTGGTTTTTCCTTTATATAAGATGAATTTATCACCTGTGTCCACCACATCTGGTTTCGGGTTTAAAAGTCCAATGTCCTAGATCTTCTAGGTTAAACTTACTAACCCTTCCTCTTTAGGAGCCCTTCTAGGCTTAAAATCCTGTTCTAGATCACGTCCTAGTTAGAAGGTATCCTGTTCCTAGTATCCTGGTGTTTAGCTTAGCTAGTCATTATAAGGCTCTTTAGTATAGCAGTAACTATCTCCGTAACCACCTGCTCCATTGCCATAACTATCCGCTTTATAGCTATATCTACTTCCTTATTATAGGAAAGTTAGAGGTGGATTTATATGTCGTCCTGTGTTACTGTTTCTAGAAGGTCCTTCTATATACCTATTACCTTATTATATAGGTGGATATGGCGGTGTTTAGGAGTATTAGTATTATTAAGCGCTAGTATAATATATCTCCCTCTGTTTATAACCTCTATGCTTCTTAGAGTCTTATCTTTACTACTAGTATTCTGTCATTAGTAGGGCATAATTTTGCACATCCCTTAACAGAAAACCTAGTTAAAGTGCCAATGTTATTACTTAAGGATTTAAAGGAGCGCCTTCTTATCTAACGTTTAGTGGACTAAAGGTTTATATGTCCCTAGGGGGAAAACCTTATTAGGGTACTAACATTATTACCTAAGGATTTAATAAAGCGCCTTCTTATCTAGTAGTTAGTTAGTACTATAAAAATCCTGCTTATTATAAAGACTTATGTCTCTTTACAGGGAGAAACCGTTAATTATAGACTGAAACTACGTAAGGTAAGTCGAAAGAGGTCCTAGTGTTATTATATTAACTTGTATGTCCGAACTCCTATTATAATTTAGGTGAATCCTAATCGTATAGTAAGAGGTCTATTACTTCCGGTTAGTAAGATTTACTTATACTAGCATGTCCTTACATAAGCCCTATTGCTTCTCTCAAGTCACTTATCTTAATTAGGTAGTCTTAAGACCTTGTTAGCTTAGGTATTATACCCGTTGTTTTACCCCTTTACTAACCGGAGTTCTGGCTAATTTGCTCTAGTAGGGTAGGTCCGGTCTGCTACAGGTTTAGCTACTAAGTTATGTTATCTCCTGTTGTTATTGCTTTAAACGGTTCTTGTGTAATTAGCACTGTGTTCAACTGCTAGTCCTGGCGATCTGCCTACATCCGGTCTATAGAGGCCGTTATAATTCGGTTCGACTCCCTTATTTATAAAGTAAGGCTAACTAGAGTGTTTAAGATGTTATCTTAGGTTTTTATTATCCGTTGTTAGAAGTCGGTTTCTATAGGGTAAGCGAGGTTTTCTTCGATTTATCTTTATAACTTCTGTATTGCCTTTATTACTTTACACACTTCCTCCTATATTTTAGCTACTCCCTTAATGCTTTATAGGATTTTATAAGCTAAGGTTTTGCTAATAGTGTTCTTAGTTTCGGGTTCTAGCTTGTGCCCTGCTATAATGTTAAACGCTTCCTTAGTATCTGTTGATTCCCGGTGTACTTATCTCCCCTTACTGGTTCTAGGGAGTCATGGGTTCTTAGGAGATTATAACTTTCTAGCTGACCGCTCTTTCTCTCCTTTAGGCATAATAGGATTCTCTGTTATTGGAGGACCTCCTACCCCTTACATAGTATCATTTATTGTCTTATTTATATTAGTTAAATCTTCGGGTATTACGAACACTCCTGTGCATATTAATATATTATGGTTCCTTATCTCTTTGTAGTTTCTATTATCCTGAAAGTCTAAGTAGGTAGAGGACTTATAGTAAACTAACTTATTGCTTTCTAAGGTTTCTTCGCTTAATACTAGAGTCTGCTTTAGTAGTAACGTGAGTTGTATAATAACAGCTAGTCGTTTTTATTGTCTCCTGCTGGATAAAGCTGTTTCTTGTGTTTCGTTGCCTTCTAAGGTCTCCTTAGGGTTATTATCTAGCTTAGGACTAGAAACTATAGTTGAAATGATGTCCCTAACGCTTAATGATTTTGCGAGTTAAAAAGCCTCTGGTTCTTTAACAGGTGTAATAAAAAGCGAGGTTTCTGGCTCTTTAAGAGGTATTATAGCTATTAAAGTCTCTGGTTCTGTAAGAGGTGTAGTCCTAGGCAGGGTGGTTCTAATTCTTAATAATATTACCTTAGGTTTAGTTGCTAATAGTTTAAGAAGCCCTTCCTTCTTAGCCTTTTTTAGTATTTATTATGCTAGAATCAGCTCTTCCCTAAATTGTAAGTAATGTATAGGGACTAGGTTAACTAGTTATAGCGGTTCTAAGGTCTGGTGAATCTTTTCTTTATAGAATTTATAACTTCCTAGGCAGGAAAGGTCCTTAACCTTGTTATTAGTAATTACTAGTCTTCCTCTAGGACTAAGAGGGTTAGGATTTTGCTTAAGGTATTTATAAAGCTTATAAACATAATAAAGCTCTCCCTTAGTAATCGTTATAGTGCGCGGTTGGTGGTTGTCTAATTCCTAGCGCTGATTTATTAATTCAGACATAAGTTCTGTTAAATCCTTCTTACCTCTTAGCTTATAGCCTTGCTATAGGTAGTAAATCTAACGTTTTAGCACACTGCCTTGCTTATTAATAACAGCAACCCTGACTCTTTAGCTATTACAGCCTTACTAGTCAGGACCTAGCAATCCAGTAATTCAACTTAATACGTCTTACTAACTAAAAGCAGTAAGTCCTTAATTTTTAGTTAAAACCTTATATAAAGGACGTAAGCAATTGCTACTAGTTGTTACATAGTAGTATCATTACGTAGTTAGTTGGAAGCAACCATAAAGCTGTTATTAACATTATCATAAAGGGGTCATCAAACGCACCTATATATACTACTATTAAGTCATATAGTTAAGTGCATTCTGTGTAAGTTGTTGTTATTTCCAGTCTTACTAGCTGCATAACGAATCCGTCCTATATAGGTAGGGATCCGACATCGCGGATTATCCCGTAACAGTACCTCTATTAAAGTGAAAACATAAGGGATACCTATTATAGGTATTATAAAGTAACCTAAAAAAGCCCTTAATAGTTGTGGATAGGGTATTTCCCTCCTTATTAGAAAGCTGAAAAACCCAACGAAATCGTGATTTTTAGTCTACTAATAAAAGGCATATAGGCCTTTTATTATAAGGTATAGGCTTTATTTTAAATGTGTTACCCTTTATAATATCTAAAGCCCTAGGGGGGTTCTTTATAGGGTCTTTAAACGGTTTTTGTAAGAGGTTTGCCTTTATATAGGCTAGGCAGTAAAAATCCTTAGATTTTATAAGTAAGAAATCAGGTAGCCTAATAGCTAATTTAGCAGTCTTTTTCAGAGGGTCTAGGCCAATATGCCCTAGCCTAACATGCTAAAGACCAGCTAATTCTAAAAGCTCTTAATATTCCTTAAAGCTTAATTTAGCCCTGTTTTTTAAAGTAGGAATATCCTCTATAGCCGGTTTAGGGTAGACTTCTAAAGGGGCTAAGGAAATCGGAATAATCGAATTTTCGGTGGCCTCTGTAGCCTTAGTGGTTTTCTTTAGTTGTAAATCCTTGATTTCTTTAAATTCTGCCTAATAAGGAGGTTTTAAGGGAATGTATACCTTTATAAGATAGCTAGTATTTAGCCCTATAGGGTAACAAGCCAAATAACTAATGTTATTAGCTTAGTTAGAAGAAGGTCCAACTAAAAGCGGTGTTTAAAGCCCTTTTTACTATAAGAAAAAGCTATGTTTTTGAAAGTTAAGAATACCACAGATAGAATTATCTTTAAGATATAATTTCTGACTATTTAGGTAGCCCCCTGCCTTATAATACCTAATTCCACTTACTAGACTAGTATCTAGCTAAGGAATATAGTAAGTATTCTTTAGGATAAGGGTCCTAAAAGTTACTAGGTTTTTATTTACTAAGATAGTAAATTTAGCATTTCCTATTCTAGTAGGAAAAATAGGTCCGCCACTAGTAATAATAGGTTTAGCCTGCCCTTTATTATAGGGTTTATAATAGGTAAATTTATCCCTATTATTTATGATATAGCATGTAGAACCAGTATTATATAAAAGGCCTTATTACACGGCTTAGCAATTATAATTATACCCAGCAAATTCCGAAGTTGTTAAATTTGTTAAATTTGATGATATAGTTGACTTTATATCATCAATATCAGAATTTTCGTAGGTTTCGAGGTCTCTAAGGCTAAAAGAGCCTGTAATAAAGGTTGCTAAATTTCCTTTATTAGGGGAATTTTCTTCTTCCTAGAAGGGCTTTTTCTTCTTAAAGCCCTGGCTATTAGAGTTATTTTTATAACCCTTTTTATAGCCCTTAGAACCTTGATTTTATTAGTTCTTATTAGAACCTTTTTTCTGATTCTAATTAGCAGCCTTCTTAGGGTTATTTTAGGCCCTATAAGTAATAGCTTTTAAAACTAAAGAGCTTTTATCTCTTTACTCTTTTAAAAGGTCTACTATAAGAAATTAAAGGTTAATAGCTTCTAGGCTATTACCTAGGGTTTTATTAACCCTAATAGAAAAACGCTGCCTTTTTACTTAAGAGGGAAAGGTCCCTTTTATAGCTTTTAGGTATTAGTTAACCTAATCTATAGGGAATATAATAACCTTAGCTAAGGATAATCTTACTAATAGGTTATTAAAATTAGCATTAAAGGCCTCTAAAGTACTAGTATAATTTTGAAAGTTTAGCTGGTAAAATTGGCTATATAAATAACCTCTTTGGATATTAGGGCTATAGCTATAATGTTTAACCAATAGCTTATAGGCCTCTTTTAGGGATTTTTACTACATTATAGTAGCTTAAGGTCCTTTAGAGCAGCTATTTCTTAAAAGCATAAGTAAAATTACTTAATTAGAGTCCTTTAGGGTATTTCCTATGGAAGGGTTATTTAGAAATTCTGGTATTCCTAGAGCCCTAAGCTATGTAGTAAGGCATTGCTTCCATTAGTCGAAATTGCTAGGATTTTTTAGCTTGGCAGCCTCTGGAAAAGAATAAACCCTCTTACTAAGTTACTTAGTAATAGAGCTATTAAAAGCTCCTATAGAGTTAATATCTTAAGGTTGAATTCCTTGTTAAGGTTAAGGTCCAGAGGTTGTTAGTTGACCTTATTGGTTGCTAAGTTGACTTTTAATTTCTAGAATAGCCTTTTTTATAGAATTTATAGTTGATTTATAGTTGAATTTAAAAGCTTAAAGGTTAGAAGTTAAAGTCGAAAGTTGCCCTTATAGTTATTAAGTTAAGACCTTAGAGGGTTGAAATTCCGGTTTAGAATCCATAGCTTTATAAGCTATATATTAGTAATTTAGCTAATATAAATCCAGGGTAAGATGCCTAAATAAGGTTGATTTTGAAAAAGTCTTCCGTAGTCAATTTCGTAAAGGTTGAATATCGTAGAAGAAATAAAAGATATTTAATCTTTTATGCCGGAAATCAGGAATTTTAGGAATATATAATTCCTAGAAATATATAATTCCTAGAAATATATAATTCCTAGAAATACGGATGTTGATATACCGTAACCCGGTTTTAGAGATATATTATCTCAAGGATATAATTATAAAGAATTATAACCCAATTTTAGAGAATATTATCTCAAGGATATAATTATTATTCATGTACGCTAGGTAGCTAGAGCCACTAACTAGTTCATCAACTAACTTCTTAATATAGGAAAAACCCTAAGATAGGGGAGAAAACCCATATTCTTCCATATAGCTCCCGCTAAGCCTTTGGTATAGAGTCTTTATTATTTCCAACCATTAGTATAAGATATCTGCCAGTTCCCCGGAACTATAGATAATAACAAAAGTGTAGTTATGCTTTATATAAAAGGTTAGTATGTTAGTAAAAACCCCCTATAAGCACCTCCCCTCCTAGTCTGGCTCTTCCTCCTTTATTCTGTTATTTCCATTGCCTCTAGTCCCTTTCTTAGCCTTATTATTACGTATCTGCCATGCCTTACCAAGCTCCTCCGCTAACCTGTACTGCTAAAGTTACCTAGTTAAAAGCACCTACTTTATAATATTTAGTGCTAGCTTCTTATTATTAAGCGCCGCCCTAAGTTCCTGCGGATCTCTTATTACAGGCACCGCTAGAATCGGTCTTAAATAGTTATATTCTAGGTATAACAGGATAAGGTGGTAAATATCCTTATCTCCTGCCTAGTATTAACATATTAGTAAAGTTACCTTAGGCACCTGTCTATTATAAAGGAAGGCATTTAGCCTTATTTTTTCTGTTTAAAGCTAAACTAGGGCTGTAGATTTATGCTTAAGCAGGCTATTATAAAGCTTTACTATCTTTTTTATGCTCTTAAAGTTAGGTTCCTTATTTACTACTATTGCTTTTGCCTGTCCTCTTCTTATCTAAGCCTTATGCCTCTGCTAGATCTACTGTTTTTCCCACTCCCTCTCTAATTCCTGTCTGGCTATAAGGCTGCCAGGGAGGGGGGGGGGGGCATTAAGAAACGCCTTATAGCAATTACATCAGCGGCCTCTTCCTTAGCATTGTAGCTGTAATACTATTAAATTATAGGCCTGCTGTATCTTCTTGCCTATACTACTATCCTTAAGTCTTTAGTAGAATTATTATTATTATTCATGTACGCTAGGTAGCTAGAGCCACTAACTAGTTCATCAACTAACTTCTTAATATAGGAAAAACCCTAAGATAGGGGAGAAAACCCATATTCTTCCATATAGCTCCCGCTAAGCCTCTGATATAGAGTCTTTATTGTTTCTAACCATTAGTATAAGATATCTGCCAGTTCCCTGGAACTGCAGATAATGACAGAAGTGTGGTTGTGCTTTATATAAAAGGTTAGTATGTTAGTAAAAACCCCCTATAAGCACCTCCCCTCCTAGTCCGGCTCTTCCTCCTCTATTCTGTTGTTTCCGTTGCCTCTGGTCCCTTTCTTAGCCTTGTCATTGCGTATCTGCCACGCCTTACTAAGCTCCTCTGCTAACCTGTACTACTAAAGTCGTCTAGTTAAAAGCACCTACTTCACAATATTTAGTGCTAGCTTCTTGTTATTAAGCGCCGCCCTGAGTTCCCGTGGATCTCTTATTACGGGCACCGCCGGAATCGGTCTTAAATGGTTATATTCTAGGCATGACAGGATAAGGTGGTAGATATCCTCGTCTCCTCCCCAGCATTGGCATATTAGTGAAGTTACCTTGGGCACCTGTCTGTTATAGAGGAAGGCATTCAGCCCTATTTTTTCCGTTCGAAGCTAAACTAAGGCCGCAGATTCATGCTTAAGCAGGCTATTATAGAGCTTTGCTATCTTTTTTGTGCTCTTAAAGTTAGGTTCCTCGTCTGCTGCTGTTGCTTTTGCCCGTCCTCTTCTCACCTAAGCCTCACGCCTCTGCCGGATCTACCGTTTTTCCCACTCCCTCTCTAATTCCTGTCTGGCTGTAAGGCTGCCAGGGAGGGGGGGGGGGGCATCAGGAAACGCCTCATAGCGATTACGTCGGCGGCCTCTTCCTCGGCGTCGTAGCTGCGATGCTATCAAATTACAGGCCTGCCGTATCTTCTTGCCTATGCCACTATCCTTAAGTCTTTGGTGGAATCGTCGTTTAATGTAATTGAGGTACAGATCCACCGGCGGCACTGCTGCTTCTGTCTCTAAGAGTGTTACTGGCGTTGCCTTATATACCCCTATAACCCGCCTTAAGCATTCGTTCTGTTCCCTTATAAATGCCTTTGCTACCCCCTGTGCTACCCCTTCTGGCTCGCTGCGGGTGTGGTATATCCCAGCTCCATAGGCTATCGTGCTTTGTATTACCTGCGTATAAAGGGATCTCGCACACTCTAGTCGGCATCCCTACGTAGACGCAGCCAGCGCCGTGAGCGCTAATTTCTGCTGTAACAATTTGGCATTCACCTTCTTTATGTGGGTTAACCAACGAAGCTTCCGGTGAATCCAAACCCCTAGGAATTGCGCTGATTATGTCGGTTGTATTGTTGCTCTGCTAAGTCGGATTGTTATTGTAATCGCCTGCCTCTTCCTTATAAAGTGCATTAGCTTGCTCTTTCCTGGGTTAAACCTTAGCCCATACTCCTTTAACCACTCCTTATATATTCTCCAGGCTCTTTCTAGTTATACTTTTGTCTCCTCTGCCGTTTTTCTATATGCTATAATGTTTGTATCATCCGAGAACCCCAACGTTAACGTTGATTCCGCCGCCGCTAGTCTTCGATATAGTGGCGTAATGTAGAGCAGGAAGAGGATAGGAGACGCCGGCGACCCTTGCGGAACCCCTGCAGTGACTTAGATTTCCTCGGTAATACGTCCGTCAAACGCCAATTATGCTCTCCTTTCTGACGTGAAGCCCTGTGCCCATCTGGCCATCCACCCTGGCAGTCCTAACTCCTTTATAGTGCGGATTAATCGTTCATAGCTAACGGTGTCGAACGCCCCGGTAATATCCAGCTGCAGTAATGATGCTATCCCCCGGTAATGCCACGCCGTTCTCACGACCTCTTTTAGCGTGCTCAGTGCTATCTCCGTTGATCTGCCAGCCCTGTTGCCCATCTGCATGTCCGGTAGTATATAGCCTTCCTCTGCTGCAATAGTGATCCTCCTTGCAATAGCTCCCTTAATTACTTTGCCCATCGTGTTTAACAGCGATATCGGCCTCTACCCCCCCGGTCTGCCTAACTCCTCAGGGGACTTCCTAGGTTTACGTAGAACTACCACCTTCGCTCGTTAGAAGGAGGCCGGATGATATCCTAAGCCGCAGCAAGCATTCGCAAGGCGTGTTAAACACGATATTAAGGCCGCTCCGCATAGCTTAAGGAAACCCGTTAGTAGCTCGTCCGGTCCTAGGGCTTTCCAACTTGCCGTATTCTTTATAACCTCTTTAATTTCCTCCTCTATAAACACAGGAACTGCCTGATCGTTGTCACAGTATCTTGTCCCCTCCTCTGCCTCCGGACCTAGAGCCCTAGCCGCGGATGGAGGGAAGAACCTCTCTGCAAATGCCCTTGCCTTGCCCTTGTGTGTAACCTCCACTATCTCCTCCCTGCCGTCGTCTCCTAGCTGGGTTAGTGGTGGGACCTGTTGCCTTTCAGGAGGAAGTCCACTCTATAGCCAGGCCCAACGCTCCAGGGTCCAAAGACTCCCTTTGGACCTGGATAACTCGCTAACTACCTGTCGCCAGCTACTTCTCTTCTCCTCTAAGATAACACAATCCTGTTTTTTTATAGCTTCCGTCAAGGCCTGCCACGCTTCCTGCGTCCGTTGTTGCCGCCACTGCCTATTAGCACGTCTTGCCTCTGCTGTCGCGTCCCTTACCCTTTTATTCCACCAAGGCTATGGTTTGCTGCGCCCTTAAGGTCGCTTAGGTGCTGCTATATTGGCTATCTCCGTGAGCTGTTAGGTAAGCCACTGCGCATAGTTATCGATTTCTTGCCGGTTGCACAGCGGAAGCTCCAACCCCTTCTTTCTAAGCCTGTTTAAAGCCTCTGCCATAATAAGGTTCTCGTCCGCTGTCCTCTAACCCCGGACCAACCCTAGGCTGTTGCTTGATTCCTTGTTTGTCCTGATGCTAATAAGCTGGGGCATATGGTCAGATCCGGCGATTTCCACTGGCCCGATGAATTCGACACTAACGTCGTGGGTGGTCCACGCATGGTTAATAGTGCTGTCCCTGCTGCCATGTTCTCTCCTTATTACTTCCCTAAACGGCGTAGCTAGGCCGAGTTGCCACCTCGTTATGAATTCCAACATCTTATCATGCCCCGGAGATGTTCGGCCGAATCTGTCCCACAAGGGGTGATGTTAGTTGAAGTCCCCCACAAACACACTCCGGCCCTTTGCCTGGGTATCGGCAAAGTGTTGTAGAGGCGTCTGCCACCCCCTTTCATAAGCCGGGGAATATATGTTATACACCTCTACTCTACATAGCTTGACACTGCACCAATCCTCCCCCCTCCCTGTAGTCCAAAGCCCTGCCTTAACCTTCCGGTGTATATAAATCGCCGTTCTTCTACTGTATATTGCTAACGTATAGTGCCCCCGAGATAGATTTAGCGGTATACTATTATAGCCTCCTGGTTCCTGGATAGCTATCACCTCAGGGCTAACGTCATGCCCCAACGCTAGATATACTAGATTGCTTTTCTTCCGTGTATTCCAGTACATGACCTTAATTATGTACTCTATTATGTGCTTCGGAGCACCCTGGTTGGGCTGGCTCCGGTATTGTTCTGCTCTCTTGTCAGTTGTAGGAAGGCCAGTATTGTGCCTTCCTCTGCCGGTTTTTGCCGTCCTGATCGTAGTTCATATGTTCGTCTCGTAGAAAGGCCCCTTGGTTATATGCTCCTTCCTCTTAGCTGCCTTTCCGTTAATCCCCCGGTCTCTTCTCTATAATGACCCTTGCCCGTAGTAGCTGTCACGGCCTCCGACCGATGGTCGCGGAAGAACAGCGGCCTCGTGGCGTAAGCCTCCCGGGCCTGTTGCCACCTATTATTACTCACCGAGCATAGCCAAGACCATGCTAGATATGCCCCTGCGCAATTTGGGCATCTCTCCCGTACCTCGCCTGTTAACATCGGGCAAGTCCTCTCTCCCTTAGGGTGTTTTCCAGCAGCACACCTGCTGCATCTTGCTTCCTCCTTGCAGTGCCTGGCAATGTGTCCAATCTTATAGTAATTATAACATTGCTTTAGGTGGACCATCTCGTTGTATGGCTCGGCGTCGAAAATCTCTGCTTGGTATACTATTCCCCCATGGCATAGGCGGTTTGCTGCCTCAGTGCCCTCAACGCTAACCACCAGTGGTGCCCTCGTCGCTGTTCCCTTTGGCTTCCGCACTGTTATCTTCGCTATGTTTAGACCATTCTCCTTTTCAATGTTTTTCCTTATATCCTCGATCGCAACGTGGTTCGTCAATTGTGTTGGGAATCCCTTGATAATCACACTGAATATCTTCCTGTTTACTTCCGCCGTAGGTCCAAAGGCAACTCTCACCCAGGCCGTGTTTTCCTTCTATTTCCTCCCTGCCTCAGTAAACGTAATAACTGTGTCTCCACTCTGCAGCCTGCGTGCTGCTATTGCCTCCTCTACGCTAATAGCGCTGTTTACTGCCTTTACAATCTCTCCTGGCAATCTGTTCCTAACTGCCTCGCTGATAGTGTTTCCCTTTACCATTGCTTCCCGGTGATAGCAGGCTGGTATCGCTATACCCTCTGTTCGGGCTAAAGGTATCGTCATATTCTGCCCCGTGACTCCGCGAGCTGCAACAGTCGCCCAAGTCCCCCTAACCGTTGATCCAGTCCTAGGGACGGCCTCTATCGCCTCCTTAACCGCCTTCTTAACCGTGGTTTTAACTTTACTGTTAACCGCTTCTATAATCAATGCCTGTAGATCTCCCGTGCCAGTCTTTACTTAGGCTATCTCCCCTCCTGTATCTATAGTAACTTGCGTAAAGGTCCTGATAGAAGCCCATACTTCTGTCATTTCTGCCTCTAGGATAACTTTTATTATTAACTCCTTCAGTGATTTCATTTTATTCTTTAGTTTTTCCTGCACTGCTATCACTCCAGGATTCTCTCCTTAATATTGCATTTCTTCCTAGGTAGTGCCTCGTCCTTCGTCGGTCGCGGATCCACGCGAAAATTCGTTAATTATCACACCCCTCGCGCCGCTTACTCCCCTTGCGTAATATGCTATCGCTAGGGGGGGTATTCGACAATGAGGAATCCGATTCCGTGCTTCTTTTTCGTTTTAGGCGTGATACCGCGTCGTGTCCGCGGTGTTGGTCCTTTGCCTTAATCTTAGTAGAATTATTATTTAACGTAATTAAGGTACAGATCCACTAGCAGTACTGCTACTTCTGTCTTTAAGAGTATTACTAGCATTGCCTTATACGCTCCTATAACCTGCCTTAAGCATTTATTTTATTCCCTTATAAATGCCTTTACTACCCCCTGTGCTACCCCTTCTAGCTTACTATGGGTGTGGTATATCCTAGCTTTATAGGCTATTATGCTTCTTATTACCTATATATAAAGGGATCTTATACACTTTAGTTAGCATTCCCACGTAAACGCAGCCAGCGCCGTAAGTGCTAATTTCTGCTATAATAATTTAGCATTCACCTTCTCTATATAGGTTGACTAATAAAGCTTCCGGTGAATCCAAACCCCTAGGAATCGCGCTAATTATATTGGTTGTATTATTGCTCTTTTAAGTCAGATTGTTATTATAATTGCCTGCCTCTTCCTTATAAAGTGCATTAGCTTGCTCTTTCCTGGGTTAAACCTTAGCTTATACTCCTTTAACTATTCCTTATATATTCTCTAGGCTCTTTCTAGTTATACTTTTATCTTCTTTACTGTTTTTCTATATACTATAATGTTTATATTATCTAAGAACCCTAATGTTAATGTTAATTCCGCTGCTACTAGTCTTTAATATAGTAGCATAATATAGAGCAGGAAGAGAATAGGAGACGCTAGCGACCCTTGCAGAACCCCTATAGTAACTTGGATTTCCTTAGTAATACATCCGTTAAACGCCAATTATGCTCTCCTTTCTAACGTAAAACCCTGTGCCTATCTGGCCATCTACCCTAGCAGTCCTAACTCCTTTATAGTGCGGATTAATCGTTTATAGCTAATAGTATTAAATGCCCTAGTAATATCTAGCTATAGTAATAATACTATCCCCTAGTAATGCCACGCCATCCTTATAACCTCTTTTAGCATGCTTAGTGCTACCTTTATTAATCTACTAGCCCTGTTGCCTATCTGTATATCCGGTAGTATATAGCCTTCCTTTACTATAATAGTAATCCTCCTTATAATAGCTCCCTTAATTACTTTACCTATTATATTTAATAGCAATATTAGCCTCCACCCCCCTGGTCTGCCTAATTCCTTAGGGGACTTCCTAGGTTTGCATAGAACTACTACCTTTGCTTATTAGAAGGAGGCCGGATGATATCCTAAGCTATAGTAAGCATTTATAAGGCATGTTAAACATAATATTAAGGCCGCTCTGCATAGCTTAAGAAAACCCGTTGGCAGCTTATCTGGTCCTAGGGCTTTTTAACTTGCTATATTCTTTATAACCTCTTTAATTTCCTCCTATATAAACACAGGAACTGCCTGATTATTATTATAGTATCTTATTCCCTCCTTTGCCTCTGGACCTAGAGCCCTAGCTGCGGATGGAGGGAAGAACCTCTCTGTAAATGCCCTTGCCTTACCCTTATATATAACCTCTACTATCTCCTCTCTACTGTTATCTCCTAGCCGGGTTAGTAGTGGGACCTATTGCCTTTTAAGGGGAAGTCTACTCTATAGCCAGGCCTAATGCTCTAGGGTCTAAAGACTCCCTTTAGACCTAGATAACTTGCTAACTGCCTGTTGCCAGCTACTTCTCTTCTCCTTTAAGATAATATAATTCTGTTTTTTTGTAGCTTCTGTTAAGGCCTGCTACGCTTCCTGTATTTATTATTACTACTACTGCTTATTAGTATGTCTTACCTCTACTATTACGTCCCTTACCCTTTTATTCCACTAAGGCTGTGGTTTGCTGTGCCCTTAAGGTCGCTTAGGTGCTGCTATATTAGCTATCTCTATAAGCTATTAGGTAAGCTACTGCATATAGTTATTAATTTCTTGCTAGTTATATAGCAGAAGCTCTAACCCCTTCTTTCTAAGCCTATTTAAAGCTTTTGCTATAATAAGGTTCTTATCTACTGTCCTCTAACCCTAGACTAACCCTGGGCTGTTGCTTAATTCCTTATTTGTCCTAATACTAATAAGCTAGGGCATATGGTCAGATCTGGTGATTTCCACTAGCCTAATGAATTCGATACTAATATTATGGGTGGTCTATGTATGGTTAATAGTGCTGTCCCTGCTGCCATATTCTCTCCTTATTACTTCCCTAAACGGCATAGCTAGGCCAAGTTACTACCTTGTTATAAATTCTAATATCTTATTATGCCCCAGAGATATTTAGCCGAATCTGTCCCACAAGGGGTAATATTAGTTAAAGTCCCCTATAAATACACTCTAGCCCTTTGCCTAGGTATTAGCAAAGTGTTGTAAAGGCATCTGCCACTCCCTTTTATAAGCCGGGGAATAGATATTATATATCTCTACTCTATATAGCTTAATACTACACTAATCCTTCCCCCTTCCTATAGTCTAAAGTCCTGTCTTAACCTTTTAGTGTATATAAATTGCTGTTCTTTTATTATATATTACTAATATATAGTATTCCTAAGATAAATTTAGCAGTATACTATTATAGCCTCCTGGTTCCTAGATAGCTATTACCTTAGGGCTAACGTTATGCCCTAATGCCAGATATACTAGATTGCTTTTCTTCTGTGTATTCTAGTATATAACCTTAATCATGTACTCTATTATGTGCTTTGGAGCACCCTGGTTGGGCTGGCTCTGGTATTATTTAGCCCTTTAGTCGGCTATAAAAAGGCCAGCATTATGCCTTTCTCTGCCGGTCTTTATTATCCTAATCTTAGCTTATAGGTTTGTCTTATAGAAGGGCCCCTTAGTTATATACTCCTTTCTTTTAGCTGCCTCTCTATTAGTCCCCTGGTTTCTTCTCCCTAATAACCCTTGCCTATAATAGCCATTGCAACCTCTAACTAATAGTTACGGAAGAATAGCGGCCTTATAGCATAAGCCTCCCTAGCCTACTACTATCTCTTATTGCTTACTAAGTATAGTTAAGACTATGCTAGATATGCCCCTGTATAATTTAAGTATCTCTCCTATACCTTACCTGTTAATATCAGGCAAGTCCTCTCTCCCTTAGGGTGTTTTCTAGTAACATACCTGCTATATCTTACTTCCTCCTTATAGTATTTAGTAATATATCTAATCTTATAGTAGTTATAATATTGCTTTAAGTGGATTATCTTGTTATATAGCTTAGCATTAAAAATCTCTGCTTAGTATACTATTCCCCTATGGCATAGTCGGTTCACTGCCTTAGTGCCCTTAATACTAACTACTAATAGTGCTCTTGTTGCTGTTCCTCTTGGCTTTTATACTATTATCTTTACTATATTTAATCTATTCTCCTTTTTAATATTCTTCCTTATATCCTTAATTATAATGTAGTTTGTTAATTATATTAGGAATCCCTTAATAATCACACTAAACATCTTCCTATTTACTTCTGCCTTAGGTCTAAAGGTAACTCCTACCCAGGCTGTGTTTTTCTTTTATTTCCTCCCTGCTTCTATAAATATAATAACTATGTTTTTACTCTATAATTAGCATACTACTACTGCCTCCTTTATACTAATAGCACTGTTTACTGCCTTTATAATCTCTCCTAGTAATCTGTTCCTAACTGCCTTGCTAATAGTGCTTTCCTTTACTAGTGCTTTCTAGTAATAGCAGGCTAGTATTGCTATACCCTCTGTTTAGGCTAAAGGTATTATCATATTCTGCCCTATAACTCTGTAAGCTATAATATTTACCTAAGTCCCTCTAACTACTAATCTAGTCTTATAAACAGCCTTTATTACCTCCTTAACTACCTTCTTAACTATGGTTTCTACTCTGCTGCTAACCGCTTCTATAATTAAGGCCTGTAGGCCTCCTGTGTTAGTTCTTACTTAGGCTATCTCCCCTCCTATATTTATAGTAATTTATATAAAAGTTTTAATAAAAGCCTATACTTTTATTATTTCTGCCTTTAGAATAACTTTTATTATTAATTCCTTTAGTGTTTTTATTTTATTCTTTAGTTTTTCCTATACTACTATTACTCTAGGATTCTCTCCTTAATATTATGTTTCTTCCTAGGTAGTGCCTTGTCCTTTATTAGTCGTGAATCTACATAAAAATTTATTAATTATTACACCTCTTACGCCGCTTACTTCCCTTATATAATATACTATTACTAGGGGGGGTAATTAATAATAAGAAATCCGATTCTATGCTTCTTTTTCGTTTTAGGCGTAATATCGCGTCGTATCCGCGGTGTTCCGTATTCCGGATCCATAAGATATACCTGCTTTTATATGGTTTTATTAGTATTATAGTTGTAAGGGTCTTTAATAAATAATATATGTTTAAAGGCGTTATCTTATAGGAAATTCACAGTTAAGGCAGAAAAGAGAGGGGGATTAAGTGCTTGTATAAAGAAAGTTATAAACATAAGGGTTTCTTATGCTTCTTTATTATTTTATGCCTTTTCTTCTTTAGAGGTAATAAATACTATATTCTAGGTAGCTTTTTTATATTTATCCTTATTCCTACTGTTCAGGGGTAATGACTTTTTGTCTTTACCTTTAAATACTTATAAGAATATATAAAATTAGCATTTAAAAGAAGGGGATTTATGCCTTTAGTTACTCTACTAAGTTTCTTTTGCTTTTTTTTGCTTAAAGATAGAATAGTTAGTTAACTAATATCCTTCTTTATAATAAATAAAGCATTTCTTAGATGTAGCTTTATTTTAGAGTTAGAAAGCTTATAAATATTATTAGTTAGTAAATAAGACTATATTAGTACTTAGGTTAGTATTTTAAGGTTAGTATTTACTTTCTCTTACAATTTATTAGCTTATAAATAATTTTAAAACAGGTTTTATTATATTCTTTATTATAAGGTAGTAGTAAATATTACTAACTTTGCCTTTATAAGTATTAGTTTAGATGTAAGTTATTTAGTTAAATTTAGGGCTATCTTAAATAAATATCTCTAGTTAGTGCCTAAGGATTATATCTTTCTTAAAGGGATAATAAAGACTATTAAATAGGTCTAGGAGTTATTAAATTATTAATTCTAAATATTTAAGTTTAGTCTTTATTAGATTTTCAGCTATAACATAATAAAACTTTATCTCTTAAAATTATGTTTAGTAAAATTTTTAATTTTCTTTAGTCTTAAAGTTTTCCTTTATCTGCTTAGTTATTATATTAAATAAAACAAGTCTTTTACTAAATTTCTTAAGGTAATATTTATAAGCATTGCCTATAAGCATTATTAATAGTATAAACAGGTATAACTTAGGTAAAATTCCTTATACTATATAAATATCATTAAAGATTAGGACTTTTAGATATATAAAGTTAAAAAGTGCTTTAGAATACTTATTTTCCTTATTATAAACTCTAGTAAGAGAGTTTAAGGCTTTTTAGTCTATATTATTAATTTCCTTTAATATAGTTTATTCTTTTAGGGAAGAGGATATTATTGTTTCTTTAGTAAGAGGGTTAGGAGGGTTAGGGGGAGGTTTAGTTATTATTAACATTATTGTATTAATAGTATTATTTCCTGTTAGAAGCTTTCTATTAGGAAAGAAAACAAAATTATCTATACTAACTAAATTAGCGAGTACCTGGTTAATTAGTCTTTATAATCCTTCTTATATATATATTTATATACGCTAGGTAGCTAGAGCCACTAACTAGTTCATTAACTAACTTCTTAATACAGGAAAAACCCTAAAATAGGGGAGAAAACCCATATTCTTCTATATAGCTCCTACTAAGCCTCTAATATAAAGTCTTTATTATTTTTAACTATTAGTATAAGATATCTGCCAGTTCCCCTAGAACTGCAGATAATAACAGAAGTGTGGTCATGCTTTACATAAAAGGTTAGTATATTAGTAAAAACCCCCTATAAGCACCTCCCCTCCTAATCCAGCTCTTTCTCCTTTATTCTATTATTTTTATTATCTTTAGTCCTATTCTTAGCCTTAATATTGCATATCTGCTATGCCTTATAAAGCTCCTCTGCTAACCTGTACTGCTGAAGTAGCCCAGTTAAGAGCACCTACTTTATAATATTTAGTGCTAGCTTCTTATTATTAAGCGCTGCTCTAAGTTCCTATAGGTCTCTTATTATTAGCACTGCTAGGATTAGCCTTAGATAGTTATATTCTAGGTATAACAAGATAAGGTAGTAGATATCCTCATTTCCTCCCTAGTATTAACATATTAGTAATATTACCTTAGGCACCTGTCTGTTATAAAGGAAGGCATTTAGCCTTATTTTTTCTGTTTAAAGCTATACTAAGGCTGTAAATTTATGCTTTAGCAGGCTATTATAAAGCCTTACTATTTTTTTTATACTCTTAAAGTTAGGTTTCTTATTTATTACTATTACTTTTGCCCATTCTCTTCTTACTTAAGCCTTATGCCTCTGCTATATCCACTGTTTTTCCCACTCCCTCTTTAATTCCTATCTAGCTATAAGGCTGCTAGGGAGGGGGGGGGGGGCATTAGGAAACGCCTTATAATAATTATATTAGCAGCCTCTTCCTTAGCGTTATAGCTATAATGCTATTAAATTACAGGCCTGTTATATTTTCTTGCCTATACTACTATTCTTAAGTCTTTAGTAAAATTGTTATTTAATATAATTAAGGTACAGATCTACTAGCAATACTGCTGCTTTTATCTCTAAGAGTGTTACTAGTATTACCTTATACGCCCCTATAACCTGCCTTAAGTATTTATTCTATTCCCTTATAAATACCTTTACTACCCCCTATACTACCCCTTCTGATTTACTATAGGTGTAGTATATCCCAGCTTTATAGGCTATTATGCTTTTTATTACCTATATATAAAGGGATCTTACATACTCTAGTTAGTATCCCTATGTAAACACAGCCAGCGCTATAAATGCTAACTTTTGCCGTAATAATTTAGCATTTACCTTCTTTATATAAGTTAACTAATAAAGCTTCTAGTGAATCTAAACCCCTAGGAATTACGCTAATTATGTTGGTTGTATTATTATTTTTTTAAGTTAGATTGTTATTATAATTACCTGCCTTTTCCTTATAAAGTGCATTAGCTTGGTCTTCCCTAGGTTAAACCTTAGCCTATACTCCTTTAACTACTTATTATATATTCTTTAGGCTTTTTTTAGTTATACTTTTATCTCCTCTGCTGTTTTTCTATATACTATAATATTTATATTATTTAAGAACCCTAATATTAATATTAATTCTGCTACTACTAGTCTTTAATATAATAGTATAATATAGAGTAGGAAGAGGATAGGAAACGCTAGTAACCCTTGCAAAACCCCTATAGTAACTTAGATTTCCTTAGTAATATGTCTATTAAATGCTAATTATACTCTCCTTTTTAATATAAAGCCCTGTGCCTATCTAGCTATCTACCCTAGCAGTCCTAACTCCTTTATAGTACAGATTAATCATTTATAGCTAATAGTGTTAAACGCCCTAGTAATATCTAGCTATAGTAATAATGCTATCCCTTAGTAATGCTATACTATCCTTATAATTTCTTTTAGCATGCTTAGTACTACCTCTATTAACCTGCTAGCCTTATTGCCTATTTGCATATCTAGTAGTATATAGCCTTTCTTTACTATAATAGTAATTCTCCTTATAATAGCTCTCTTAATTACTTTTCCTATTGTGTTTAATAGCAATATTAGCCTCTATCCCCCTGGTTTGCCTAACTTCTTAGGGGTTTTCCTAGGTTTGCATAAAACTTCTACCTTTACTTACTAAAAGGTAGCTGGATAGTGTCCTAAACTATAGTATGCATTTATAAGACGTGTTAAACATAATATTAAGGCTACTCTATATAGCTTAAGGAAACCTGTTAGCAGCTTATCCAGCCCTAGGGCTTTCTAACTTACTATATTCTTTATAACTTCTTTAATTTCCTTCTTTATAAATATAGAAACTACCTAATTATTACTATAGTATCT
Organism: Aciculosporium take MAFF-241224; assembly: GCA_000222935.2. Classification (NCBI taxonomy): domain Eukaryota; kingdom Fungi; phylum Ascomycota; class Sordariomycetes; order Hypocreales; family Clavicipitaceae; genus Aciculosporium; species Aciculosporium take. Next base: position 74,713 of record AFQZ01000071.1, read on the forward strand.
TATCTCTGCCTTTATCTCTAGACCTAAAGCCCTAGCTGTAGATAGAGGAAAGAACCTCTCTGTAAATGCCTTTGCCTTACCCTTGTGTGTAACCTTTATTATCTCCTCCCTACTGTTATCTCCTAGCTAAGTTAGAAGTAGGACCTGTTATATCTTAAGAGGAGGTTCACTCTATAGCCAGGCCTATTGCTTTAGGGTCTAGAGGCTTCCTTTAGATTTAGATAACTTACTAACTGCCTGTTACTAACTACTTCTCTTCTCCTTTAAGATTATGTAATCCTGTTTTCCTATAGCTTCTATTAAGGCCTGCTATAATTCCTATGTCTGTTAATATTACTACTACTTATTAGTATATCTTACCTCTGCTATTATATCCTTTACCCTTTTATTCTACTAAGGCTATGGTTTACTGCGCCCTTAAGGTTATTTAAGTGCTGCTATATTAGCTATCTCTATAAGTTATTAAGTAAGCTATTTTACATAATTATTAATTTCCTATTAGTTACTTAGCAGGAGCTCTAACCCCTCCTTTCTAAGCCTGTTTAAAGCCTTTGCTATAATAAGGTTCTTATTTGCTATTCTCTAACCCCGGACTAACCCTGGGCTATTGCTTAATTTCTTGCTTATTCTAATGCTAATAAGCTAAGGCATATGGTTGGATCTGGCGATTTCCACTAGCCTAATGAATTTAATACTAACATCGTAAGTGGTTTATATATGGTAAATAGTGCTGTCCTTACTACTATGTTCTCTCCTTATTACTTCCCTAAACAGTATAGCTAGGCCGAGTTGCTACCTTATTATAAATTCTAACATCTTATTATGCCTTTAAGAGGTTTGGCTAAATCTATCCTATAAGGGGTAGTATTAGTTAAAGTCCCTTATAAACACACTCTGGCCCTTTGCCTAGGTATTAGCAAAGTATTATAAAGGCATCTATCACTCCCTTTTATAAGCTAGGGAATAAATGTTATATACCTTTACTTTATATAGCTTAATACTATACTAATCCTCCCCCCTCTTTATAGTCTAAAGTTTTATCTTAACCTTTTAATATATATAAATTACTATTCTTCTGCTATATATTACTAATATATAATGCCCCTAAAATAGATTTAGTAGTATACTATTATAACCTCCTGGTTCCTAAATAGCTATTACCTTAGGGCTAACATTATGCCCTAATACTAGATATACTAAATTGCTTTTCTTCTGTATATTCCAGTATATAACCTTAATTATATACTTTATTATATGCTTTAAAGCTCCCTGGTTAGGCTAGCTTTGGTATTGTTTTGCCCTCTTGTTAGTTAGAAAAAGGCCAGTATTATGCCTTCCTCTGCCGGTCTTTATTATCCTAATTATAGCTTATAGATTTATCTTATAAAAGGGCCCCTTAGTTATATGCTCCTTTCTCTTAGCTGCCTCTCTATTAGTCCCCTGGTCTCTTCTTTATAATAACCCTTACCTATAGCAGCCGTTGTAACCTCTGGCTAATAGCTATGGAAGAATAGTAGCCTTATAGCATAAGCCTCCCTAGCCTGCTGCTATTTATTATTGCTTACTAAGCATAGCTAAGACCATGCTAGGTATGCCCCTGTATAATTTAGGCATCTCTCCTATACCTTACCTATTAATATCAGGCAAGTTCTCTCTCCCTTAGGGTGTTTTTTAGCAGCATACCTACTATATCTTACTTTCTCCTTATAGTACCTAGTAATATGCCTAATCTTATAGTAGTTATAATATTGCTTTAGGTAAATTATCTTATTATATAGCTTAGCATTAAAAATCTCTACTTAGTATACTATTCCCCTATAGCATAGGCGGTTCGCTGCTTTAGTACCCTTAATACTAACTACTAGTAGTGCCTTTATTGCTATTCCCTTTAGCTTCCATACTATTATCTTTACTATATTTAAACTATTCTCCTTTTTAATGTTCTTTCTTATATTCTTAATCATAATATAGTTTATTAATTGTATTAGGAATCCCTTAATAATTATACTAAACATCTTCCTATTTACTTCCGCCTTAGGTCTAAAGGCAACTCCTACCTAGGCTGTGTTTTCCTTTTATTTCCTCCCTGCTTTAGTAAATATAATAATTATATCTTTACTCTATAGTTAGCATGCTATTATTACCTCCTTTATACTAATAGCATTATTTACTGCCTTTATAATCTCCCCTAGTAATCTGTTCCTAACTACCTTACTTATAGTATTTCCCTTTACTATTACTTTCTAGTAATAACAGGCTAGTATTGCCATACCCTTTATTTAGGCTAAAGGGATTATTATATTTTACCCTATAACTCTATAAGCTATAATAGTTACCTAAGTCCCCCTAACCACTAATCTAGTCCTAGGAATAGCCTTTATTGCCTCCTTAACTGCCTTTTTAACTATAGTTTCTACCTTACTATTAACTGCCTTTATAATTAAAGCCTATAGGCCTCCTATACTAGTTCTTATTTAGGCTATCTTTTTTTCTATATTTATAGTAATTTATATAATAGTTCTAATAAAAGCCTATACTTTCATTATTTCTGCCTTTAGAATAACTTTTATTATTAATTCCTTTAGTAATTTTATTTTATTCTTTAGTTTTTTCTATATTATTACTACTCTAGAATTCTCTCTTTAAAGCTATATTTCTTTCTAAGTAGCACCCTATCCTTTATTAGTTATAGATTTACATGAAAATTTATTAATTCTTACGCCCCTTATACTGCTTAATCCCCTTATATAATGCGCTATTACTAGGGGGGGTAATTAATAATAAGGAATCTAATTCCATGCTTCTTTTCCGTTTTAGGCGTAATACCGCGTCGTATCTGCGGTGTTTTTTCTACTACTTTTAGTTAAATTTAGTATAAACTATTCTTAGTAACCCCTTAGTTTTATAAATTCTAAAGCTATTTATTTTAAAATAAATTAAAGCTTAAAGGAAGAGAACTTAAAACCTTTAGTTTAGAACCTACTATTATATCTAAATTATTTAGGTTATTCTTATTTTAGTTATTACCCTTCTTTAACTTACTTATTATTTATATTTTAACTAGGTTTATAGTATTAGCTTCTAGCTCTTAAACTATCTTTAATATCTGCTAAATTAGGCAAAATATATAACTTACTAGCTATTTCCCCTTGCTTTAATCTTAGTTTTATTAAAATAAAGCGTTTAGCTAACCTGCTTATATACCTAGGTAATAGCATAAGTAATAGTCAAAAAGAAATTGTCGGAATCGCTCGTATGGATAATGGAAGGGATACGCTGTATTAACTAGGAATTATAGGTTACACACAGAATGCACACACCCTAATTAGCTAGACCATAGGTTATATAACCTAGGGCTATACCGTGGCTACAACACCATACCTTTGCATTATAGCCTGCTTCTTCCCCTCTTTTACAGATATAAATGAATTAATTATTAAACCCCCCCCCTATATTTATACTACAGTATACTTATAACCTAAGCGTTACTAACACTAATTAGTAGTTGCTAATAACTATAGATTTATTAGGTTATATATAGAAAAGACTTATTTAAACGCTTTTACTTATATAACTATAAGAAATTCTAACGTTATACTAACTAAAGGATTATTTCTTTAAATTATTAACTGTTAAATCGTCTATGATTATAAGAAGACTTATTTCTTATAAATCTTCTCCCTTATTATTAACTATTACTTATCTATAATTAAAACCAGATCTTTACTGTGATTTACAGAGAACTAACGCCAACTGCTTTAATTAGTACTAAACATAAAGCCTAAAATACTAAAAATGTCTTTAAGTTAAGGAAAAATAGATGATTTTAATAAACAACTCTAAAAGGATATTTATAGAAGAGAACTTCTAAAGAGCACCCTACCTTAAAAACTTTATAAGCACTATCTAATTCTATCCTTTAATTAGACTAAGTTAGTTAATAACATTAATATTAATATAGCTACTAAACAACAGATTAATAACCATATTATATATATAATTAACTACTACATTCTTAATAATGGAAAAGGGCGTAATCTCCTTATTAACTTCTAGTGAGATTATGAAAATTAAATAAAGGATACTTTTAATAAAATTAATAACAACCTTAAGTATACCCTTTGTAATTACCTTAATAATAATAGTATTAAAACAGCTAGAGGATTGAGATTAAATGTCTCTAAAAATCTTATTAATATCTTAAACATTAACCCTAACACGGAATATAAACCTTTGCCGGAAAAAGTAACTAGGAAAGGAGAAGAGATTTAATAACTTAAACTTTCTAATAATAAGGACTTTAATAATAAAGATTTTTATTTAACTAAAGACCCTCCCCCAGAACCATAAACCCTAACCAGAATACTTTCTAATAGTAATTAAAAAGCCCTTAATACTCTTAAGAGACTTTATTAAAAAAAAGAATAATATTTTAAAGAAGTATATGACTTTATTAATAAGAAGTTACTATATTTTAAAGAGAAATGTTCTTAAGTAGGAGTTTCCCCCTTACTTTACCTAAAAGCCTTCCCTATTATGCTTTAAGATAAAGCCTATACATACTTCTTTAAATACTTTAGAGCAAAGATAATTCTATTTAAGGAGATAACTTAGAATATTAGGAATCACTTTAAAACACCTAAGAATAAGAGCTTCTATAAAACATAATTTACTAATTTATGCCTTCGCTATATTATTATAAAACATCTAATAAAGAATAAGTTAAAATGCTTAGAAATCCTTCTTAACCGACTTACAAAGATATTTAATAGCCTTTATAACCCTCTTAAGCAAGATACAATTCTTCTTTATTAAGTATAGCAAGCAATAGAAAATGATAATGATTTCTATAATACTAAATTCAGGAATGTGCCAACCTTCAAAGGATTTGTTAGTAATCTTTAAAATTACCTCTTAGTAATAGATATACCACTAACCTCTATAAGTTAGTTACTAACAACTACTAATAATAATCCGAATGCCCTTATTGCCCGGTCTACAGACTAAAACACTAACATAGTAATGCTCACAGACTAATACTATTTATAAGCTATATATTATAAAAAACCTTAAGCCAGAGCAAGCTTAAGGAAATGCTTTATTTACTATAAAGAATAATACTAGTTAACTAACCATCCTGCCTCTAAGCAGAAGAAAGTAAAAGTAACTTAGTAAAATAACAAAAAACACTAAAAACCACCCTCTAAACGCCAATATTATGCATTCCTACAGGCCTATAAAGGCAAAATAGCCTAACTTACTACTACTAATAATAGTAGTAAGAATAAACATAAAAAAGCTACTTAGAACACTGCTTTCCTTACTACTAATAAAAAAGAGAAACTAGATAATAAAGAGGCTTATAATACTCTCTCCTTTATAACATTCTTTATATAAGCACTAAATCCCCTACTCTTTTCCTAATTAACTGTAAACTTCTTACAGGATAATGCTTTTAAATATGCCTTATTTCTTAAAGACCCCTATAACTATAATACTAATAAACAACCTTAACAACACGTATATCTTATGGATACAAGATATACAGCGGATACATTTTACGGTATACTTCTAAATATAAGAGCATTAGGAATTTCAACTACTAGCCAAGGCCAAGTTAACGCTCTAATAAAAATTATAAAGAACCTTATAATTAAGTATTCTTCTGACTAAAGAACTATTACCTTTAGAGCCAGTACTATGACTTTAACTGGTATTTTAAAGCTTTTAATGATTTTCAGCATAATATCTTTTTATATGCTTAATAGTACTATACCATTCTTATATTCTATTACAAACATGGATAAAATAGGTATTAAACTTAATAATCTTAAGAATCTTTTAATCTAAGGAGACAAAAAGGTACCTATTATTAGGAAATAGGGATATCCTTAGTAGACAGCTAGTTCTTAAGAACCTGCTATTTTTATGCTTTTTAAAGCCGAAATCCATTAACTTTATTACTAATTCGGTTATCTATTAATTAACTAATTAAATAACCTTCTCGCCAGGGCTGGTAAAGAATTCAATAAGGCTAACATAGGGAAAATCACGTATGCTTGCCATTAATGCTAGATAAACGCAAAAGCTCTAAGTAGATTTAAATTCACTCTTAAAGACAATATTAAATTTAACTATAAGGTCCTTGTTAATATTATATAAATTAATAAGAAGCCGGTCCTACATGTTATAGATTTAGTAATATTATTTTAAGCTGCCTGCTTTCTTAAACCCTAATAACAGAAAGCTTAAGATATCTGGAATGCTTTTAAAGAGTGCTAGATTAATATATATCTTAGACCCTTAGACTAGATAGTCCATAATGCTAGAAGAAACTTTGCTTCTAGTGAATTTAGGTATTTAGCTTAACTATTGTTAATTAATATTAATAAAGTCCCTGTTAAGGCTTATAATAGCATTAGAAAACTTCAGCAATATTATGCCCCTCTTCGCAAAGCATATAATATTATTAAGACTAAAGCTAATGGTTTTCTCTTAAAAAAGTAGATGCTTTAAATGGCTATTAAAGCAGTTAATAACTCTGCTGGTCTAAATGGTCTTATTCCTACTTTCTTAGTCTTTAGAACCTATTTAAGGATAATAAACAATTTCCCCCTAAGTTTTACAGTTACCTAAAGAGCTAAGATACTTTAAAAAATAATAAATAAAGTAAGACATAGTCTTATAAGGCACTAAGTCTATAATGCTCTTAATACCTGCAATGGCCTAATAACCCTACCTATATACACTTTTCCTTTAAATTCTAATATATAAGTTTATTATAAAAAAGGCAGATAAACTAGCCCTTATAAGCTTCTCTTAATAAAAGGAGAGACTTATATTATTAAGATGCCTTATAGCCCTATAAAGTTTCAGTCTATAGTTATTAAACCGTATATAACCTTACTAGAGGTAGAATCTTCTTATAAGGAAGACCTGGTTTAAGATAATAAACCCTTAAGTTCCTAAGGAGGGCAAGGCCACGGCCTAAATAACTAAGGGCAAGAAGACGCTAAAATTAACGAAACTTATAAGAATCTAACTAATAAAGCAATAATTCTGCCATAAAGAGGACGTAGAAGACCCCGGAAAAACCCTTAAGCAGAGGCTTTTCTTACTAAAAAAGAAAAAGCCGACTTTTAGCTTATAATTAACCTCTGCATGCAAGGAAAGATAAATATACCTAGTAAACCTTTTAAACTCTCTAATAAAGCAGAAATTAATGCTTTACTAGCTAGGAATGTGTTTAAATTTGTAAAATGTAACCTGCAAAGGCATGAAGGCAAAAGACTCTTTAGCTTGTAAATAGTAAGAGAAGTTAAAGGCAAGGTAACTAACTTCTTATATAAAAAGTCATAATATATTATCTAAGGCTATAGTAACTAAGGAAAAGAAGTTATTCTTATGCAGTCCCTAATAATATAAAGAGCTAGTTAAAGGATTATTATTACTCTTACTTTATTATTAAAAAGAGAAGACATTATGGCTTAGTTAAGGGATACTACCTAAGCATATATGCAGTTACAGACGAAGCTTAATCGTATAATTCTTGCGAAGCTTCCTGTATAAATTACACACCTTTACCTGCCAGACGTTATTATAGTTGTAATTAAGCTGCTATACGGAATAGCAGAGGCTAGCACGCATTAGTAGTTAACGTATTTTAATCATTATCGTTAAAAGCTATAGATAATAACCTCTATATATAACCCTTATCTCCTCATTTCTTCTAGTAAAAGCTTATATTTTAGGATTATTAAAATACAGACTAATAATACCTTAGGACTTAGCAATGCTAAGTTTTTTAATTATAAAGAGGTTAAGTTAAAAAACGCTAAATTCCTTATAAAGCTAAAAGAGAGGTTAATGATTTTAACACTATTAATGTTTAATAGTTGCATTTTAAGTAAAGTTAATAATAATACCTTCTTTTTATAATAAAAGGCATAAGGAAGGAAGCTATTATAAGTTAATAACCTAACCGACTAAGCAAAATATGTTAAACAGCAAGCATAAGGAGCGTATATTACTCTAATATGTTAACCTAAAGCATCTTATAATCTTTCTGTTACTGCCTAAGTCTAATATCTAGGATCTAATAATGTTTTAAGGCTTAATAAAAGACTTTAATAGTAAATTAATAATCAAGACTATGGACTTTAATATATATCTCTCTTGCTAGAAAACACTGCTTTTTATGTCTTTATTAATGGTTCTTTTACAAATAATAAAGACCTTAGCTCTTAACTAGGCTATATAATCATCCTAGGCAATAAAAGGAAGGATAATAATACCTTTACATTCACCCTTAGAGGAAATATTATAATATATAGCTTAACTAAATCTAAGAGAGTTATAAAGAGTGCCTTAGCTTCTAAGCTATATAGAATGGTTTAAGGTGTTAATATTGCTTATATAATAAGCACTACTCTAAATATTATTACTAACTAAATTAATAAGCCGAGAATTCTAATAATTATATGCACTAACTCTTTCTTACTATATAAGTATATTGTTAAGCTAGGGATAATAAAGGAAAAGAGGCTAATGATTAATATTATAGCTTTATAGCAGTTATATAAAAGGAGGGAAGTAGCTAAGATATACTAGATTAATAGCAATAATAATCCTACGGATATAATAACAAAAGCTTTACTAAATAAAGCTCTTAAGACCTTTATAATAAAGAATAAAGCCCGAATCCGTGTAGAAGGATGGGTTAAAAGACCTGTTACAAGAATTGCCGTAAGAGCCGCCGCCAGAGCCGCCGAAGAATGAAAAAGTCCTAATTCCTTGCTAAATCCAACAACAAATTAAGCGCCTAATAAAGAGTTTAAATTCGATAAATTTAAACGCGATTATAAGCGCCTAATTTAGTAGGATTAAACGCGGGAATTATAACCTTTGGCCCCCCCCCTATAATACTCTTTACCTCCATAACCATTCAGCCTGGACTAATAAAAGTTATTTATTTAAAGGATGTTTTTTGCTTTATTACTTGTTTATTAATATATGATTATTAGGGCGTTTTATGCATTTTTCAGAGCGATTCCTCTTTTTCTTTAATAAAGAGAGAATTTACAAGTGTCGGAATCGCTTATATAAATAATAAAAGGGATATGCCGTATTAACCAGGAATTATAAGTCGCATACAGAATGCATGCACCCTGATTGGCTGGACTATAGGTCATATAACCTAGGGCTGTACCGTGGCTACAACACTACACCTTTGTATTATAGCCTGCTTCTTCCCCTCTTTTACAGACATAGATAAATTTATTATTAAACCCCCCCCCTACATTTGTGCTGCAGCATACTTATAACCTGAGCGTTACCAACAGAAATAATATTTCTACTTATCTTACTTATTTTTTAGATATCTCTTAAAAGGCTGTAAAATACTCTAGGTTTTTATAATTTATAAGGATTATAAATAGCTAGGCTATGCTTTTTAGCTTAGCTAACTATGCCTTTAGGTAGAAAATAATACTAAAGAGCTTCTTATTATAAATTATATAATTCTACTATATAGCTGTTAGTTATACTAAGTAGTATACTACTAGCCTTTATATTCCCTTTAAATTATATTAAAAGAGGCATTTACTTATAGCCTTATTAAAAAAGTTAGCTTTTATTTATATTTTTAAGTTAGGATCTTATTATATAAGAATTAAAAATAAAATAAAAGTAGTTTTAAGCGCTTAAAATACCTTTTTATATTTTAGGAACTAGTAAAACCTAGTAGCCTTCTTAGTAAGGTTAGTTAAAGGGCCTATAAGGTTTAAGAAGTTATTAATAAACTCTTAATAAAAATTTATAAAGCTTAAAAAACTTTATACCTTATAAATTATTTAAGGGAACTTTTAATCTTAAATAGCTATAATCTTTTTTAAATTAGAGCGGATAGCCTTTCTAGCTTTTATAATAAATACTAGGTACCTTACCTTTATAACTATAAATATATACTTATTAATATTTAAGTATAGCTTAGTATATTTTAGCTATTATAAGACCTTCTATACTTTTACTATATAATCTTTCTTAAAACCCTTAATATAAATAAGAATATTATTTTAATAAGCTATTATAAAGTCTTTTAATATATTTCCTAAGGCATTATTAATATATTATTAAAAATTAGTAGGCACCCCTACTAAACTAAAAAAGTAAACTAGCTACTTAAAAAGTCTAAATTATATTTAAAATGCTATTAACTGCTTATTTCCTTTAGTAATCTATAGCTTATAAAAGGCTATATAAATATTAAGCTTAGTAAAGTATCTTACTTTAGCTAAAAAATAAAGAATCTTTTTAATTAAAAAAAGAGAGTACTTATCCTAAGCTATAACTTTATTTAATATTTAATAGTTTATATAAAATTACTAATCCTCTTTTACCTTCTTAATAAGTAAGACTAAAGCCCTAGCTAATAAAGAGCTAGCTTATATTTAATCTTTATTTATAAGATTTATAATTTGCTTTTATATTTCTAAGAGCTGCTCTTAAGGCATATTATATAAAAAAGCCTAAGGAAGTTTAAGGTCTGTACTATTAGGGTTTTTCTATAGTTAAATATAATAGTTTATGGTATCTTTATATAGTAGTAATATATTTGCCTTTTTCTTATTAAATAGGTCTTTAAAATCCTAAAGCTCTTTTAGTAAACAGTTTAAAAGCGTTTTAATTAGGTCTGGTTTAGGTATAAAAATATTAAGTATTAAGGTTATATTTTATAAGCTAGTAGCTAGAAACTATATATTTTTTTTTTCTTATTACTACTTATTATACTATCTTAGTATATATTAAACCTAATACTATAATTATTAAAGTTACTACCTTCCTAGTAAATATTACTTATACTTAAAGGTTTCCTAAAGAACAGACTATAAGTAACTCCTAGGCTATATAAATTATAATATTATATTATTTTAGCTATAGGGTTCTTAAGATATATAACTAGGTAAGACCTAGGATTATATATACTAAGACTAAAAAACTCTATTTATTTATATTAGTAGTAAACTAAGTAACTTTAAATATTATAATTAGGCCTTAATAATAGCTATCCTAGCCTTGCTTTTTAATAAAAATAGCTATTTAAATTATTTTAAGTAAGACTAATAAGAATATAAAAAACCCCATACTCTGTGTAAAAGATTTACTTATAGTAGTATAGCTATTACACTTACCATTTACTTATATATTAGTAAAGGTTATTTTATTAAATAAAACTTATAATAAAAAAGGAGTAGTATTTATATATATTATTCATGTACGCTAGGTAGCTAGAGCCACTAACTAGTTCATCAACTAACTTCTTAATATAGGAAAAACCCTAAGATAGGGGAGAAAACCCATATTCTTCTATATAGCTCCCGCTAAGCCTTTAATATAGAGTCTTTATTGTTTTTAACTATTAGTATAAGATATCTGCCAGTTCCCCCAGAACTACAAACAATAACAGAAGTATGGTCGTGCTTTATATAAAAGGTTAGTATATTAGTAAAAACCCCTTATAAGCACCTCCCCTCTTAATCCAGCTCTTCCTTCTCTATTCTATTATTTCCGTTACCTCTAGTCCTATTCTTAGCCTTAATGTTATAAATCTGCCATGCCTTACAAAGCTCCTCCGCTAACCTATACTACTAAAGTCGCCTAGTTAAGAGCACCTACTTTACAATATTTAGTGCTAGCTTCTTATTATTAAGCGCTGCTCTAAGTTCCCGCGGGTCTCTTATTATTAGCACTACTAGGATTAGCCTTAGATAGTTATATTTTAGGCATAACAGAATAAGGTAGTAGATATCCTCGCCTTCTCTCCAGCATTAACATATTAGTAATGTTACCTTGGGCACCTGTTTATTATAAAGGAAGGCATTTAGCCCTATTTTTTCCGTTTAAAGCTGTACTAAGGCTGCAGATTTATGCTTTAGTAGGCTATTATAAAGCCTTACTATCTTTTTTATGCTCTTAAAGTTAGGTTCCTTATTAGCTGCTATTGCTTTTACCTGTCCTCTTCTCACCTAAGCCTTATACCTCTGCTATATCCACCGTTTTTCCCACTCTCTCTTTAATTCCTATCTAGCTATAAGGCTGCCAGGGAGGGGGGGGGGGCATCAGGAAACACCTTATAGTAATTACGTCAGCGGCCCCTTCCTTAGCGTCGTAGCTGCAATGCTATTAAATTACAGGCCTGCTATATCTTCTTGCCTATGCTACTATCCTTAAGTCTTTAGTAGAATTATTATTTAATATAATTAAGGTACAGATCTACTGGTAGCACTGCTACTTCTGTCTCTAAGAGTGTTACTAGCGTTGCCTTATATGCCCCTATAACCCGCCTTAAGCATTCATTTTATTCCCTTATAAATGCCTTTACTACCCCCTATGCTACCCCTTCTAGCTTGCTGCAGGTGTGGTATATCCTAGCTTTATAAGCTATTATGCTTCTTATTACCTATATATAAAGGGATCTTGCACACTTTAGTTAGTATCCCTATGTAGACACAGCTAGTGCTGTGAGTACTAACTTCTGCCGTAATAATTTAGTATTTACCTTCTTTATATGGTTTAACTAATAAAGCTTCTAGTAAATCCAAACCCCTAGGAATCGCGCTAATTATGTCGGTTGTATTATTACTCTTCTAAGTCGGATCGTTATTATAATTACCTGCCTCTTCCTTATAAAGTGTATTAGCTTGCTCTTTCCTAGGTTAAACCTTAGCCTATACTCCTTTAACTACTCCTTATATATTCTCCAGGCTCTTTCTAGTTATACTTTTGTCTCCTCTGCTGTTTTTCTATATACTATAATGTTTATATTATCTAAGAACCCTAATATTAATGTTAATTCCACCGCTGCTAGTCTTTAATATAATGGCATAATATAGAGCAGGAAGAGAATAGGAGACGCTAGTAACCCTTGCAAAACCCCTGCAGTGACTTAGATTTCCTTAGTAATACGTCCGTTAAATGCTAATTATGCTTTCCTTTTTAACGTAAAGCCCTATGCCCATCTGGCTATCTACCCTAGCAGTCCTAACTCCTTTATAGTGCAAATTAATTGTTTATAGCTAATAGTGTTAAATACCCTAGTAATATCTAGCTATAGTAATAATGCTATTCCCTAGTAATACTATGCTGTCCTTATAACCTCTTTTAGCGTACTTAGTGCTACCTCTATTAATCTGCCAGCCCTATTGCTTATTTATATGTCCGGCAGTATATAGCCTTCCTCTGCTATAATAGTAATCCTCCTTATAATAGCTCCCTTAATTACTTTTCCTATTATGTTTAATAGTAATATTAGCCTTTATCCCCCTAGTCTGCCTAACTTCTTAGGGGTCTTCCTAGGTTTACGTAAAACTACTACCTTTACTTGCTAGAAGGTAGCCGGATAGTGTCCTAAACCATAGTATACATTAGCTAGATATATTAAACATAATATTAGGGCTGCTCTGCATAGCTTAAGGAAACCTGTTGGCAGCTTGTCCGACCCTAGGGCTTTCTAACTTGTTATATTCTTTATAACTTCTTTAATTTCCTTCTCTATAAATATAGGAGCTACCTGATTATTACTATAGTATTTTTTCTCTGCCTTTATCTTTAGACCTAAAGCCCTAGCTGCGGATAAAGGAAAGAACCTCTCTGCAAATACCTTTGCCTTACCCTTATATATAACCTCTACTATCTCCTCCCTACTGTTATCTCCTAGCTAAGTTAGTAGTAGGACCTGTTATATCTTAGGAGGAAGTCTACTCTATAGCCGGGCCTAGCGCTCTAGGGTCCAGAGGCTTTCTTTAGACCTAGATAACTTACTAACTGCTTATTACTAACTGCTTCTTTTTTCCTCTAAAACTATGTAATTCTGTTTTCCTATAGCTTCTTTTAAGGCCTGCTATAATTCCTACGTCTGTTAATACTACTACTGCCTATTAGCACGTCTTGCCTCTACTATTACATTCTTTACCCTTTTATTCTACTAAGGCTGTGGTTTACTGCGCCCTTAAGGTTGTTTAGGTACTGCTATATTAGCTATCTCTGTAAGTTGCTAGGTAAGCTATTTTATATAGTTATTAATTTTCTGTTAGTTGCTTAATAAGAGCTCTAACTCCTCCTTTCCAAGCCTGTTTAAAGCCTTTGCCATAATAAGGTTTTTATCTGCTGTCCTCTAACCCTAAACTAACCCTAGGCTATTGCTTAATTCCTTGCTTATTCTAATGCTAATAAGCTAAGGCATATGGTCAGATCTAGCGATTTCCACTAGCCTAATAAATTTAACACTAATGTTGTAAGTGGTCTATGTATAGTTAATAGTACTGTCCCTACTACTATGTTCTCTCCTTATTACTTCCCTAAACAGCATAGCTAGGCCGAGTTGCTACCTTATTATAAATTTTAACATCTTATTATGCCCCTAAGAGGTTCGGCTAAATCTGTCCCACAAGGGGTAGTGTTAGTTAAAGTCCCCTATAAACACACTCCGGCCCTTTACCTAGGTATTAGTAAAGTGTTATAAAGGCGTCTGCTACTCCCTTTTATAAGCTAGGGAGTAAATATTATATACCTTTACTTTATATAGTTTAACACTATATTAATCCTCTTCCCTCCCTATAGTTTAAAGTCCTGTCTTAACCTTCTGATATATATAGATTGCTATTCTTCCGCTATATATTACTAATATATAGTGCCCTTAAGATAGATTTAGCAGTATACTATTATAACCTCCTGGTTCCTGGATAGCTATTACCTTAGGGCCAATATTATGCCCTAACGCTAGATATACTAGATTGCTTTTCTTCTGTGTATTCTAGTATATAACCTTAATTATGTACTTTATTATGTGCTTTAGAGCTCCCTAGTTAGGCTAGCTCTAGTATTTTTTTGCCCTCTTATTAGTTATAAAAAGGCTAGTATTATGCCTTTCTCTGCTAGTCTCTGTTGTTCTAATTATAGCTTATAGATTTATCTTATAAAAGGGCCCCTTAGTTATATGCTCCTTCCTCTTAGCTGCCTCTTTATTAGTCCCCCGGTCTCTTCTCCATAATAACCCTTACCTATAGCAGCCGTTGTGACCTCTGGCTAATAGCCGTAAAAGAATAGTGGCCTTATAGCATAAGCCTCCCTAGCCTACTACTATCTATTATTACTTACTAAGCACAGCCGAGACCATGCTAGGTATGCCCTTGTATAATTTAGGCATCTCTCCCATACCTTGCCTATTAATGTTAGGCAAGTCCTCTCTCCCTTAGGGTGTTTTCTAATAGCATACCTGCTGTATCTTGCTTCCTCCTTATAATACCTAGCAATATGCCTAATCTTATAGTAGTTATAATATTGCTTTAGGTAGATTATTTTATTATATAGCTTAGCATTAAAAATCTCTGCTTAGTATACTATTCCCCTGTAGCATAGGCAGTTCGCTGCCTTAGTGCCCTTAACACTAACCACTAGTAGTGCCCTCGTTGCTAATCCCTTTGGCTTCTATATTGTTATCTTTGCCATATTTAAACCATTCTCCTTTTTAATATTCTTCCTTATATCCTTAATTATAATGTAGTTTGTTAATTATGTTAGGAATCCCTTAATAATCACACTAAACATCTTCCTATTTACTTCTACCTTAGGTCTAAAGGTAACTCTTACCTAGTCTGTATTTTCCTTTTATTTCCTCCCTGCTTTAGTAAACATAATAACTATGTCTTTACTCTGCAGTTAGCGTACTACTACTGCCTCCTTTATACTAATAGCACTGTTTACTGCCTTTATAATCTCCCCTAGCAATCTGTTCCTAACTGCCTTACTAATAGTATTTCCTTTTACTATTACTTTCTGGTAATAGCGGGCTAGTATTACTATACCCTCTGTTTAGGCTAAAGGGATTATTATCTTCTGCCCTATAACTTTATAAGCTGTAATAGTTACTTAAGTCCCTTTAACTGCTAATCTAGTCCTAGGAATGGCCTTTATTGCCTTCTTAACCGCCTTCTTAACCATGGTTTCTACCTTACTATTAACCGCCTTTATAATTAAAGCCTATAGGCCTTCTATGCTAGTTCTTATTTAGGCTATCTTCCCTTCTGTATTTATAGCAATTTACGTAATAGTTTTAATAAAAGCCTACACTTCTATTATTTTTACCTTTAGAATAACTTTTATTATTAATTTCTTTAGTAATTTTATTTTATTCTTTAGTTTTTCCTACGCTGCTATTACTTTAGAATTCTCTCCTTAAGGCTGCATTTCTTCCTAGGTAGTGCCCTGTCCTTTGTTAGTCATAAATCCACGCGAAAATTCATTAATTATTACGCCCCTTACGCTGCTTACTCCCCTTATGTAATGCGCTATTACTAGGGGGGGTAATTAATAATAAGGAATCTAATTCTGTGCTTCTTTTCCGTTTTAGGCATAATACCGCGTCGTATCCGCGGTGTTTTTCAAAATCCGGGAGTAGGGATCGCTTTTAAGTTATTTATATATATATATATTCATACACGCTAGGTAGCTAGAGCCACTAACTAGTTCATTAACTAACTTCTTAATATAGGAAAAACCCTAAGATAGGGGAGAAAACCTATATTCTTCTATATAGCTCCTGCTAAGCCTTTAATATAAAGTCTTTATTATTTTTAACTATTAGTATAAGATATCTGCTAGTTCCCCCAGAACTGTAGATAATAACAGAAGTGTGGTCATGCTTTATATAAAAGGTTAGTATATTAGTAAAAACCTCCTATAAGCACCTCCCCTTCTAATCCAGCTCTTCCTCCTTTATTCTATTATTTCTATTACCTTTAGTCCTATTCTTAGCCTTAATGTTACATATCTGCTATGCCTTACAAAGCTCCTCTACTAACCTATACTACTAAAGTTACCTAGTTAAGAGCACCTACTTTATAATATATAGTGCTAGCTTTTTATTATTAAGTGCTACTCTAAGTTCCCACGGGTTTCTTATTACTAGTACTACTAGCATTAGCCTTAGATAGTTATGTTCTAGGCATAACAGAATAAGGTAGTAAATATCCTTATCTCCTCCCTAGTATTAATATATTAGTAATATTACCTTAGGCACTTATCTATTATAAAGAAAGGTATTCAGCCCTATTTTTTCTATTTAAAGCTATACTAAGGCTATAGATTTATGCTTTAGCAAGCTATTATAAAGCCTTACTATCTTTTTTATACTCTTAAAGTTAGGTTCCTTATTTATTACTATTACTTTTGCCTATTCTCTTCTTACTTAAGCCTTATACCTTTGCTATATCTACTGTTTTTCCCACTCCCTCTTTAATTCCTATTTAGCTATAAGGCTACTAGGGAGGGGGGGGGGGGCATTAAGAAACGCCTTATAGTAATTATATTAGCAGCCTCTTCCTTAGCATTATAGCTATAATACTATTAAATTACAGGCCTGTTATATCTTCTTGCCCATACTACTATCCTTAAGTCTTTAGTAGAATTATTATTTAATATAATTAAGGTATAAATTTACTAGTAGCACTACTACTTTTATCTTTAAGAGTATTACTAGCATTGCCTTATATACCCCTATAACCTGCCTTAAGCATTTATTCTGTTTCCTTATAAACGCTTTTACTACCCCCTATACTACCCTTTTTAGTTTACTACAGGTGTAACATATCCTAGCTCTATAGGCTATTATGCTTCTTATTACCTATATATAAAGGGATCTTACACACTTTAGTTAGCATTCCTATATAAATACAGCTAGCACTATAAGTACTAACTTCTGCTATAATAATTTAGCATTTACCTTTTTTATATAAGTTAACTAATAAAGCTTTTAGTAAATCCAAACCCCTAGGAATTACGCTAATTATATTGGTTATATTATTATTCTTTTAAGTCAGATTATTATTATAATCGCCTGCCTCTTCCTTATAAAGTATATTAGCTTACTCTTCCCTAGGTTAAACCTTAGCCTATACTTCTTTAACTACTCCTTATATATTCTTTAGACTCTTTTTAGTTATACTTTTATCTTCTTTACTGTTTTTCTATATACTATAATGTTTATATTATTTAAGAACCCTAATATTAATGTTAATTCCACTGCTGCTAGTCTTTAATATAGTAGCATAATATAAAGTAAAAAAAGAATAGGAGATGCTAGTAACCCTTGTAAAACCCCTATAGTAACTTGGATTTCCTTAGTAATACATCCATTAAATGCTAATTATGCTCTCCTTTTTAATATAAAGCCCTATGCCTATCTAGCCATTTACCCTAGCAGTCCTAACTCCTTTATAGTACAGATTAATTATTTATAGCTAATAGTATTAAACACCCTAGTATTATTTAGCTATAGTAATAATGCTATTCCCTAGTAATACTATACTATTTTTATAACTTCTTTTAGTATGCTTAGTGCTACCTCCGTTAACCTACTAGCCCTGTTGCCTATTTATATATCTAGTAGTATATAGCCTTCCTTTACTGTAATAATAATCCTCCTTATAATAGCTCCCTTAATTACTTTTCTTATTATATTTAATAGTAATATCAGCCTCTATCCCACTAGTCTGCCTAACTTCTTAGGGGTTTTCCTAGGTTTGCATAGAACTACTACCTTTACTTGCTAGAAGGTAGCTAGATAGTGTCCTAAACTATAGCATGCATTTATAAGACATGTTAAACATAATATTAGGGCTGCTTTATATAGCTTAAGGAAACCTGTTAGCAGCTTATCCAGCCCTAGGGCTTTTTAACTTGCTATATTCTTTATAACTTCTTTAATTTCCTCCTTTATAAACATAGAAACTACTTAATTATTACTATAGTATCTTGTCTCTGCCTTTATCTCTAGACCTAAAGCCCTAGCTATAGATAGAGGAAAGAACCTCTTTACAAATGCCTTTACCTTACCCTTATATATAACCTCTACTATCTCCTCCCTGCTATTATCTCCTAGCTAAGTTAGCAGTAGGACCTGTTATATCTTAGGAGAAAGTCCACTTTATAGCTAGGCTTATTGCTTTAGGGTCTAAAGGCTCCCTTTAGACCTAAATAACTTACTAACTGCTTATTACTAACTGCTTCTCTTTTCCTTTAAGATTATATAATCCTATTTTCCTATAGCTTCTATTAAGGCCTGCTATAATTCCTATGTCTGTTAATACTACTACTACCTATTAGCATGTCTTACCTCTACTATTATATCCTTTACCCTTTTATTCCACTAAGGCTGTAGTTTACTGCACTCTTAAGGTTATTTAGGTGCCACTATATTAGCTATCTCTATAAGTTATTAAGTAAGCTATTTTGAATAGTTATTAATTTCCTATTAGTTGCTTAGCGGGAGCTTTAACCCCTTCTTTCTAAGCCTGTTTAAAGCCTTTGCTATAATAAGGTTCTTATCTACTGTCCTCTAACCCCGGACTAACCCTAGGCTGTTGCTTAATTCCTTACTTGTTTTAATGCTAATAAGCTAAGGCATATGGTTAGATCTGGCGATTTTTACTAGCCTAATAAATTTAATACTAACGTTATAAGTGGTTTATATATAGTTAATAGTACTATTCCTACTACTATATTCCCTCCTTATTACTTCCTTAAACAGTATAGCTAGGCCGAGTTGCCACCTTATTATAAATTCCAACATCTTATTATGCCCCTAAGAGGTTTAGCTAAATCTATCCTATAAAGGGTGGTATTAGTTAAAGTCCCCTACAAACACACTCCAGCCCTTTGTCTAGGTATTAGCAAAGTATTATAAAGGCATCTACCACTCCCTTTTATAAGCTAGGGAATAAATATTATATACCTTTACTTTATATAGCTTAATACTATACTAATCCTCCCCCCTTCTTATAGTTTAAAGTCCTGTCTTAACCTTTTAATATATATAAATTGCTATTCTTCTACTATATATTACTAATATATAGTGCCCTTAAGATAGATTTAGTAGTATACTATTATAACCTCCTGGTTTCTAAATAGCTATTACCTTAGGGCTAACATTATACCCTAACACTTAATATACTAAATTACTTTTCTTTTA
>AFQZ01000070.1:0-95495 GCA_000222935.2 Aciculosporium take MAFF-241224
ACCTCACAATAACTACGACTTTAACTGGTATTTTAAAGCTTCTAATGATTTTTAGCATAATACCTTTTTATATGCTTAATAGTGCTATACTGTTTTTATATTTTATTATAAAAATAAATAGAATAGGTATTAAACTTAATAATCTTAATAATCTTTTAATCTAAGGAGATAAGAAGGTACCTATTATTAGGTAATAGGAATATCCTTAGTAAACAGCTAGTTCTTAAGAACCTGCCATCTTTATACTTTCTAAAGCCGAAATTTATTAACTTTATTGCTAATTTAGTCATCTGTTAATCAACCAATTAAATAACCTTCTTGTCAGGGCTAGTAAAGAATTTAACAAGGCTGACATAGGAAGAATTATGCATGCTTGCCATTAATACCAAATAAATGCAAAAGCTCTAAGCAGATTTAAATTTACTCTGGAAGATAATCTTAAATTTAATTACAAGGTCCTTGTTAATATTATATAAATTAACAAGAAGCCGGTCCTATATGTTATAGATTTAGCAATATTATTTTAAGCTGCCTGCTTTCTTAAACCCTAATAATAAAAAGCTTAAGATATCTGGAATGCCCTTGAAGAGTACTAGATTAACACATATCTTAGACCCCTAGATTGGATAGTCCATGATACCAGAAGAAACTTTGCTTTTAGTAAATTCAGGTATTTAGCTTAACTGTTATTAATTAATATTAACAAAGTTCCTGTTAAGGCTTATAATAGTATTAGAAAACTTAAGCGATATTATGCCCCTCTTTATAGAGCATACAATATTATTAAGACCAAAGCTAACGGTCTTCTCCTAAAAGAGCAGATGCTATAAATAGCTATTAAAGCAGTTAATAACTCTGCCGGTTTAAATGGCCTTATTCCCACCCTCTTAGTCTTTAGAACCTATCTAAGGATAATAAATAATTCCCCCCTAAGCTTTATAATTACCTAAAGAGCTAAGATACTTTAAAAAGCAATGGATAAAGCAAGGTACAGTCTTGCAAGGCGCTAAGTCCACAATGCTCTTAACACCTACAACAGCCTAATAACCCTGCTTATACATACTCTTCCCTTAAATTCTAATATATAAGTTTATTACAAAAAAGGCAGATAGACTAGCCCTTATAAGCTTTTCTTAATAGAAGGAAAGACTTATATTATTAAGATGCCTTATGGCCTTATAAAGTTTTAGTCTATAGTTATTAAACTGTATATAACCTTGCCAGAGGTGGAATCTTCTTATAAAAAAAACCTAGTTTATAAGAAAGACCTGGTTTAAAGTAATAAAAATTATAAAAACCCCCTTAATAACCTAATAACTCTACTATAAAGAAGACGTAAAAGACCCCGGAAACACCCTTAAGCAGAGGCTTTTCCTACTAAGAAAGAAAAGGCTGATTTTTAACTTATAATTAACCTCTGCATATAAGGAAAAATTAACATACCTGGAGAACCTTTTAAACTCTCTAATAAAGCAGAGATTAATGCTTTACTAGTAAGGAATATGTTCGAATTTATAAAATTTAACCTATAAAGGCATAGAGGCAAAAGACTCTTTAGCTTATAAATAGTAAGAGAAGTTAAAGGTAAGGCAACTAACTCCCTGTATAAAAAGTTATAATGTGTTATCTAAGGCTATAGCAACTATAGGAAAGAGGTTATTCTTATACAGTCCCTAATAATTTAAAGAGCTAGTTAAAGGCTTATTATTACCCTTACTCCCTTATTAAAAAAGAAAGGCATTATGGTTTAGCTAAGGGATATTACCTAAGCATACATGTAGTTACAGATAAAGCTTAATTGCATAATTCTTGCAAAGCTTCCTAAGCAGATTGCATACCTTTACCTACTAGACGTTATTATGGTTATAATTAAGCTACTATACGGAATAGCAGAGGCTGACACACATTAGTAGTTAACGTATTTTAATCATTATTGTTAGAAATTACAGATAATAACCTTTATATATAACCCTTATCTTCTTATTTCTTCTAGCAAAAGCTTGTGTTTTAGAATTATTAAAATATAGACTAATAATACCTTAGGACTTAGTAATGCTAAGTTTTTTAATTATAAAGAGATTAAGTTGAAAAACGCCAAATTCCTTGCAAAGCTAAAAGAGAGGTTAATGATTTTAATACCGTTAATATTTAATAGTTACATTTTAAGCGAAGTTAATAATAATACCTTTTTTTTGCAATAAAAGGCATAAGGAAGGAAGCTATTATAAGTTAATAACCCGACCGACTAAGCGAAATATGTCGAATAGCAAGCATAAGGAGCGTATATTGCTTTAATATATTAACCTAAAGCATCTTATAATCTTTCCGTTACTGCCTAAGTCTAATATCTAGGATCTAATAATGTTTTAAGGCTTAATAAAAGACTTTAATAGTAAATTAATAATTAAAACTACGGACTTTAATATATATCTCTCTTGCTAAAAAACACTGCTCTTTATGTCTTTATTAACGGTTCTTTTACAAATAATAAAAACCTTAGCTCTTAACTAGGCTATATAATCATCCTAGGTAATAAAAGGAAGGATAATAATACCTTTGAATTCACCCTCAGAGGAAATATCATAATATACAGCTTAATAAAATCTAAAAGAGTCATAAGAAGTGCATTAGCTTTTAAGCTATATAGGATGGTTTAAGGTATTAATATTGCCTATGTAATAAGCACTACTTTAAATATTATTACTAACTAAATTAATAAGCTGAGAATCCTGATGATTATATGCACTAACTCTTTCTTACTATATAAGTATATTATTAAGCTAGGGATAATAAAGGAAAAGAGGCTAATAATTAATATTATAGCTTTATAGCAGTTATATAAAAGGAGGGAAGTAGCTGAGATACACTAGATTAATAGCAATAATAATCCTGCGGATGTAATAATAAAAGCTTTACTAAATAAAGCTCTTAAGACCTTTATAACAAAGAATAAAGCCTGAATCCGTGTAGAAGGATGGGTTAAAAGACCTGTTATAAGAATTGCCGTAAGAGCCGCTGCCGGAGCTGCCAAAGAATGAAAAAGTCCTAATTCCTTACCAAAGTTAATAGCAAATTAAGCGCCCGATAAAGAGTTCAAATTCAATGAATTTGAACGCAATTATAAGCGCCCAATTTAGTAGGATTAAACGCGGGAATTACACCCTTTGGCCCCCCCCCCCCCTACCAACACTCTTTGCCTCCACAACCATTCGGCCTAGACTAACAAAAGTCATTCATTTAAAGGATGTTTTTCGCTTTATTACTTGTTTGTTAATATCTAATTATTAGGGCGTTTTATGTATTTTTAAAGCAATTCCTCTTCTTCTTTAATAAAGAGAGAATTTGCAAGTGTTAGAATCGCTTATATAGATAATAGAAGGGATATGCCGTATTAACCAGGAATTATAAGTCGCATACAGAATGCACGCACCCTAATTAGCTAGATTATAAGTCATATGACCTAGGGCTGTAACGTGGCTACAACATTATACCTCTGTATTATAGCCTGCTTCTTTCCCTCTTTTACATATATAGATAAATTAATTATTAAACCCTCCCCCCTATATTTGTGCTGCAGCATACTTGTAACCTGAGCGTTACTAACAATACTTATATTAGTTATTATAAAAATCTGGTTATTAAGTACTATTTAGTAAGCTAATAAATAGTTAGCCTAGTTATACTATAAGAAGGTAATAACTACTTATAAAATTACTTATACCTTTTAGTTTATATTACGTGGTGGTATCGTCACATTATTGGTTAAAAGCAACCGTGGAGCTATCATTAACGTTATTATAAAAGGGTCATTAAACACACCTATATATACTACTATTAAGTTATGTAGTTAAGTGCATTCTATATAAGTTATTATTATTATTCTTATATCTTACTAGCTACATGGATAGCTCCTCTATATATGTGTACAGATTACATATTATGGGTTGTCTCATAACAAGTACCCCCCCCTTAAAGATAACTGTCCTGGTTATTCCATAGGGTCTAATCTAGCTAGTGGCAGAAAATAACAAAGAGAAATTAAACTATAAGCATCCTTTATTAGGTACTAAGAATAAAAAACAATAAAGTGAAATAGCTAATGTATAATAATCATCCTCTTAGATATAAAAAACAATAAAATAAAAGAAAAACCTTTTTAAACTAATTTATCCTTATAATATTAAAAGAAATATCGTTAAAGTCTTTAACTAATTTATACTATATATTTATAAATAATATAGCTTTATTTTCTATAAGCCCTAGATCTATTAGTTATTATCTTTTTATGCTATTATTCTCTTAAGAACTATTACTAGTAACTAGTCTTTTATTTAGCATCCTTAGATCCCTAGCCTTAATACTTAGTTTTAGTAAACCTTTAGCAGACTATCTTACTATTAGTATTATTTTATAAGCAGATTTTAAGACCTGCTTAGTAATACTAGTACTAGTATTATAAAATAAAGATCCTCTTATAGTAAACTAAGTAGGTCTTAGCCTTATTAGTATAACTTCTCTTCTTAATATTATGCCTTTTAGTAAAGGTATCCTTAAAACTAGCTTACTTAAGGTAGTTCTTTTACCTATGTTTTATAGCTTCTTAATATTATATGCTATTTCTTAGATAAACTAGTCTAAGGCTACTATATTAGTGTTTAACTTATTAATATTAAGGGTATAAGCATTAATTACCTTATTAACTTTACTAAGGAGGTCTTTAAGATTTCTAATTTAACTTTTATATTTTAGGTTTATATATATTATCTTAACTTCCTTTAGAATTATTTTTTTTATAATAGCCTTACTTATTATATTATATTATATAGCTAGACCTTAGATTAAATTTTATTAATCCGCCAGCTCCTTCTTTAGAGTAGTTATATTTTATTCCCTAGTTATTAATTCTTATGCCTGGTTTATCTATACCCTTATATCCTAACTATATATAAATAGTAAATCCACTCTTTTAATTATAATAAGGGCTTTAGTAATAGGCCTGTTAATATTACTTAATATATTATAGTATTATGCTATAAGGACTTCTTTCTTTAATAGTAGTCTTAATTACTAATCTTTAGAACTAGTAATATTACTAGCCTATTTTCTATAAATAAAACTTATAGTAGCTTATTTAATGCGGATTTTAATATTATAAACAACAGGTGTATTAGCTAAGTATTTACCTTTATAGTATTTATTAGCTAAGATAGAGTTATTTATTCTAAAGATCTAGTATAAAATATTAATTTATAGTAAGTATATTATATTTATCTTTACTATAATGATTATATCCTTATTAATTTTAGCTCCTTAAGTTATAAAATCTTTAAAATATATATAAATTACTTCTTTAGTAGTTTAAATACTATTACTAGCCTAGTATTACTATATTTTAAATAACTTTAATTTAGTTACCTTCTTTAGGAACTAATAGTATTCCTTAGTAAATCTAAAATAACTAACTAGTAAGGTAAAATTAAGCTCACTTAGTTTACTTAAAATAATATAAGTACTTATAAATTTTACTCTAGGCCTTATATAGCTAAAAGAGGTTCTGTCCCCTTAGTATACTATTAAGCTAATAAATTTAATATTAAAGTCCCTATTTTTATTATATAAATTAGCTTCTTATATTATATTACCTATATTAAATAAAGTGTTTAGTATAGTTACTACCTTATATTCCTAATAATACTCTTTTAAAGTGGTTATATTTAGATAATAATTATTAAGTTTTTATAATAAGTTTAAGGTAATATATAATAATATAACAGGAATTATTTAGGAGGTAAAAGAAAATGTTTAAAATAAGCAGTATCTGGTAAGTAATAAGCAAGGGATTATAAGCATATAAATAAAAAATAATAATAAAAGTCTATTAATATATAAAAATAATAATAAAAGGTTAAAAGGATAAAAGGATAAAATAACTTAAAGTATACTATAGTTAAAATTAAGAAAAAAAAAGTTAAAAGATAAAGAAAAATAGGAAATTCTATTATATTAAAATGTGTAAATAAGAGGTTAAGTAAAAAGTAAAGTGAAATTATGCATGGTATTATGGGGAAAATAGGGTCACGTGTTTCCGCTGTAGTAATTACATAGGGTCCTGCAGAATGTTAAATCCTGCTAACCTTAAGGTATTATTAGTACTCCTGCCTTATAAGCCCCTTCTTCCTATACTCCTTATCCTAGTTAATTAAATACTTTTTTAAATATTTATTTATTAACTTTCATATATTTACCTTTATCTTGCTTTTATTAATTTACTAGTTATCTTTAGTAGTATATTCTTTTTATTTTATAAGGTAAGCTACCTTAGGGCTTTATCCCTTAATACAGTAGATTTTTATCTTATATAAGATAATCTGCTTAATTTTTTAGTAATTAGCTTTACTACTCTCTTTTAAATTAATTAGTAAAAAGGGTATTTCCTTTTTACTAAAGGAATCTTTACCTTAGTGTAGTTTTTATATATATATAATTAATACTACTAGATATACCCTTAAGGTTAATAGAAATTTAAGTTAGTATAATAAAGGATTTACCTTTTTAAGAACCTTATATAGTTCTGCTCTCTATAGTAATTACTTCTTCTTTAGCTTTTCTAGAAGTTAGTATTCTTTATATAGTTATAAGTATATTATATTTCTAATATTAATGTCTACTAGGTTATATTAGGAATTATATCTAATTTTAAATAGTGTGGTAGTAGTAGTTATTATAAGTTAAGCCTCTTTTTAATAAAGCTTATAAAGTGCCTTTAAGTCCTCTTTCCCTAGCTATAAGTTAGAAATTACTTGCTTTAGAAGAAGGTTAATAAGGTCTAGCAGTTTAAGCCTATATAATAACTTTAGCAAGCAACTAGTTAATTACTATAGCTACTGTATTATTAAGATAATGCTATAAAGCTAGAAGAATTAATACCTATAGTACTATTAGATTTATTATAGTATAATAGCAAATAGCTATTATTACTATCTAATTCTTCTATTTAGCTGCTTTATTTATCTATAGGTAATAGGTAGTTACTATTAGGAATTTAATACCTAGCTTAGTAAATATTACTTACTAAACCTTAGAAATAAATTTAAAGTCCCTGTTACTAACTATTTACTTTAGTAGTCCCTTGTTTATAATATATAGAGCTTAAAAAAGGAGTTCTGCCTATATAAATACTAAATATATTATATTTCTTAGGATTAAGAGGGTTCTCTTGCTAAATAAATAGTTTACTAGGTAAAGGGAATTATACTTTAAGTATTTTTTTATAGCCTATATAGTGTTTACTAAGTCTATCTCTAGTATATTAGTAATAAAGTCTAGAGAGATTATATAAAATAGTATTAGTTTTAACTATAAAGGTTTTATTTTTCTAGTTACTCTATCCCTTAAGACAGAGTTTTTCTAATAAGTTATATAATATACTATATACTTTTAAATTTACTTAGATATCTTTAGAAAATAAACGCTATATAGACCTTTTATTATTTTGCTAATTCTAAAGTAGTAATAGTTATTATATATAGTTCTTACTATAGTTTTAATATAGATGCTTAGAATATATAATTATTTAAGCCCTTTTTTATTCTTATAATAAAGTAGGCCCTTATTTATAAGGTCCTAGCTATAAAGTAGAATTTATAGTTAGTTCTATCCTTGCTTTAGCTACTTCTGCTAGAAATCCTTAATACTCTTAATTATCTAATAATATTATAGGTTAAATTTATACTCTGCTAATATCTCCTTCTTTAGTAAGTTATTTATTATAGCTACTACTTAATAGTTTTAATAAAAGTATATATAGGCATTTAATTTATTATATATACTATGGTTTATAGCCTTATAGTAGCTAACCTTTACTAAGAGTTATAATAAGGCATTAAGTATAATGTTAAGGACTTTTAGTATATAGGTTACTTATAATTTAAACTATAATAAATAATTAGCTACCTTGGCTAATTTTAGATTAGCCTTGTTAAGGTTTATTATAGCTAAAGAGGTGTATTTAATAATTCCTTTAGTAGGTATATGGTTAGTTAGGATATTAACTAAATAATGGTTAAATTAAGCTATTTTTTGCAGTTTTTACATTACTTAAGTAATTATAGCTACCTTTGCCTTAGTTAATCTATACTGCTTTTTAGCTATAAATATTAAATAAAAGAGAAAAAGGATTAGGCAAAGTTTTGTAGCTATAATATCCTTTTTAGGTATGCTTTTTCTATATTATTACTTATATAGTTAGAAAGTATATAGGCTAAAACCTTTCTTATAAGCATTAATCTTAAAAAATAGTAGTTACTTTAAATTATAGTGCTATAATAGTATTTTCTTATAAAGCATAGTTTTTAGTGCTTTAAAGGCTGCTTTCTTATCTTTTATAAGAATAAAGGATTTTTCTTATGCCTTTTTCTTATATACCTGCTTTAAAGCTCCTACTAGTAACTTATTATACTTATAAAGTTTATATATAAGTGCTGTTTTTTAGATTTATAGTAGTTAGATCTATAAGTTAAACTAAGGAATTTCTGCTCTTAGGAATCCTGCTATACTAATAAAGGTTTCTAAGGTTAATAAGTTACAAGGAATCTTTATTTATAAGAATAACTTAATTTTATTATTTGTATTAATAACTCCGTTAGTATTAACTATAAATCTAAGAAGTTAGATTAAATAATATTTAATAAAAGACTTAGTTGCTATAATATATACTTTATTTTCCTCTAGGACTTTTAAGACTATCTTAAGGTATTTAAGATAATCCTTAAAAGTGTTAGAAAAGATAATAATATTATTAATATAGACATAAATAAAACTTTAGTATGGTTAGAAAATACAATCTATAAATTATTATATAAAAGCCAGTGTCGGAATCGCTCGTATGGATGATGGAAGGGATACGCCGCATTGACCAGGAATTGTGGGTTGCACACAGAATGCACGCACCCTGATTGGCTGGATTACAGGTCATGTGACCTGGGGCTGTACCGTGGCTACAACACTACACCTCTGCATTGTAGCCTGCTTCTTTCCCTCTTTAAGAGATATAGATGAATTGAATATTGAACCCCCCCCCTATATTTGTGCTGCAGCATACTTATAACCTAAGCGCTACTAACACTAATTAGTGGTTGCTAATAACTATAGATTTGTTAGGTCATACCTAGAAGAGACTCGTCCGAACGCTTTTACTTATATAACTATGAGAAATTCTGACGTTATGCTAACTAAAGGATTATTTCTTTAAATTATTAACTGTTAAATCGTTTATAATTATAAGAAGACT
The DNA here is from genome assembly GCA_000222935.2 of Aciculosporium take MAFF-241224. NCBI lineage: Eukaryota > Fungi > Ascomycota > Sordariomycetes > Hypocreales > Clavicipitaceae > Aciculosporium > Aciculosporium take. Next base: position 9,290 of record AFQZ01000070.1, read on the forward strand.
TAACTCTTGTGGATCTTTTCCCTTATTGTTAACTGTTACTTGTTTACAATTAAAACCAGATCTTTATTATTATTCACGGAGAACTAACGCTAACTACTTCAATTAGTACTAAACATAAAGCCTAAAACACTAAAATGTCTTTAAGCTAAGGAAAAATGGATGATTTTAATAAACAACTCTAAAAGGATGTTTACAGAAGAGAACTTCTAAAGAGCACTCTACCCTAAAAACTTTACAAGCACTGTCTAATTCTATCCTTTAATTAGACTAAGTTAGTTAACAATATTAATGTTAATACAGCTACTAAACAACAGATTAATAACCGTATTATATATACGATTAACTACTACATTCTTAATAAAGGAAAAGGGCGTAATCTCCTTATTAACTTCTAGCGAGATTATAAAAATTGGATAAAGGATACTTTTGATAAAATTAACAATAACCTTAAGTATACCCTTTGTAATTACCTTAATAATAATAGTGTTAAAACAGCCAGAGGATCGAGATTAAATGTCTCTAAAGATCTTATTAATATCTTAAACATTAACCCTAATATAGAATACAAACCTTTACTAGAAAAAGCAATTAGAAAAGGAGAAGAGATTTAACGACTTAAACTTTCTAATAATAAGAACTCTAATAATAAAGATTTTTATTTAACTAAAGACCCTCCCCTAAAACCACAAACCCTGACCAGAACACTTTCTAACAGCGATTGAAAAGCCCTTAATACTCTTAAGAGACTTTACTAGAAAGAAGAATAATATTCTAGAGAAGTGTATAACTTTATTAATAAGAAGTTACTATATTTTAAAGAGAAATGTTCTTAAGCAGGAGTTTCCCCCTTACTTTACCTAAAAGCCTTTCCTATTATGCTTTAAGGTAAAGCCTATATATACTTCCTTAAATACTTTAGAGTAAAGACAATCCTATTTAAGGAGATGACTCAGAACATTAGGAATCACTTTAAAACACCTAAGAATAAGAGCTTCTACAAAACACAATTTACTAATCTATGCCTTCGCTATATTATTATAGAACATCTAATAAAGAATAAGTTAGAATGCTTAGAAATTCTTCTTAACCGACTTATAAAGATATTCAATAGCCTTTATAACCCTCTTGAACAAGATACAATTCTTCTTTATTAAGTATGACGAGTAATAGAAAATGACAACGATTTTTATAATGCTAAATTCAGGAATATGCTAACCTTTGAAGGATTTGTTAGTAATCTTTGAAATTGCCTCTTAGCAATGGACATACTACTAACCTCTATAAGTTAGTTACTAATAACTACTAATAACAATTTAACTGCCCTTATTGCCCGGTCTACAGACCAAAACACTAACATAGCGATGTTCACAGACTGATGCTATTCACAAGCTATATATCATGAAAAACCTTGAGCCAGAGCGAGCTTAAAGAAATGCTTTGTCTGCCGCAAAGAAGGATGCTGGTCAACTAACCATCCTGCCTCTAAGCAGAAGAAAGCAAAAGTAACTTAGTGGAATAACAGAAAACACCAAAAACCACCCTCTAAACGCTAATACCATGCATTCCTATAGGCCTATAAAGGCAAAATGGCCCAACTTACTGCTACTGATAATAGCAGTAAGGATGAATACGAAAAAGCCGCTTAGAACGCTGCTTTCCTTACTACCGATAAAAAAGAGAAACCAGACGACGAAGAGGCTCATAATACTCTCTCCTTTATAATATTCTTTATATAAGCACTGAATCCCCCACTCTTTTCCTAATTAACTGTGAACTTCTTGTAGGATAATGCTTTTAAATATGCCTTATTTCTTGAAGACCCCTACGACTATGATACTAATGAACAACCTTAATAACACGTGTATCTTATGGATACGAGATATGCAGCGGATACATTTTATGGTATACTCCTGGATACAGGAGCATTAGGAATTTCAACTGCTGGCCAAGGCTAAGTCAACGCTCTAATGAAAATCATAAAGAACCTTACAATTAAGCATTCCTCTGACTAAAGGACTATTACCTTTAGAGCCGGTACTGCGACTTTAACTGGTATTTTGAAGCTTCTGATGATTTTTAGTATAATACCTTTCTATGTGCTTAATAGTGCTACACTGTTTTTATATTCTATCACAGACATGGATAGAATGGGTGTTAAACTTGACAATCTTAAGAATCTTTTAATCCAAGGAGACAAGAAGGTACCCATTATTAGAAAATAAGGACATCCTTAGTGGACAGCCAGTTCTTAAGAACCTGCTATCTTTATGCTTTCTAAAGCCGAAATCCGTTAACTTTATCGCCGATTTGGTCATCTGTTAATTGACTAATTGAATAACCTTCTCGCCAGGGCTGGTAAAGAATTTAATAAGGCTGATATAGGGAAAATCACGTATACTTGCCATCAATGCCAAATGAATGCAAAAGCTCTGAGTAGATTTAAATTCACTCTTAAAGATGATATTAAATTTAACTACGAGGTCCTCGTTGATATTATGCAAATTGATGAGAAGCCGGTCCTATACGTTATAGATTTAGCAATATCATTTTAAGCTGCTTGCTTTCTTATACCTTAACAATAGAAAGCTTAAGATATCTAGAATGCCCTCAAAGAGTGCTGGATTAACACATATCTTAGACCCCCAGACTGGATAGTCCACAATGCCAGAAGAAACTTCGCTTCTAGTGAATTCAGGCATTTAGCTTAACTATTGTTAATTAATATTAACAAAGTCCCTGTTAAGGCTCACAATAGCATCAGAAAACTTAAGCGATATCATGCCCCTCTTCACAGAGTATATAATATTATTAAGACCGAAGCTAACGGTCTTCTCTTGAAAGAGCAGATACTTTAAATGGCTGTTAAAGCAGTTAATGACTCTGCTGGTCTAAATAGTCTTATTCCCACCCTTCTAGTCTTTAGAACCTATTTAAGGATAATGAATGATTCCCCCCTAAGCTTTATAGTTGCCTAAAGAGCTGAGATACTTTAAAAAGCAATAGATAAAGCAAGATGTAGTCTTGCGAGACGCTAAGTCCATAATGCTCTTAATACCCGTAATAGCCTAATAACCCTGCTTATATACACTCTTCCTTTGAATTCTAATGTATGAGTTTATTGCAAAAAAGGCAGATGGACTGGCCCCTATAAGCTTCTCTTAATGGAAGGAGAGACTTATATTATTAAGATGCCTTATGGCCCTATAAAGTTTCAGTCTATAGTTATTAAACCGTATATAACCTCGCCAGAGGTAGAATCTTCTCACAAGGAAGACCCGGTTTACAAGGAAGACCTGGTTTAAGGTAATGAAAATTATGAAAACCCCCTGGATAACCTAATAACTCTACTATAAAGAGGATGTAGAAGACCCCGGAAACACCCTTAAGCAGAGGCTTTTCTTACTGAGAAAGAAAAGGCCGATTTTTAACTTATAATTAACCTCTGTGCGCAAGGAAAAATTAATACACCCGGAGAACCTTTCGAACTCTCTAATAAAGCAGAGATTAATGCTTTGCTAGCAAGGAATATGTTTGAATTTATGAAATTCGACCTGTAAAGGCATGGAGGCAAAAGACTCTTTAGCTTGCAGATGGTAAGAGAAGTTAAAGGTAAGGCAACTAACTCCCTGTATAAAAAGTCATAATATGTTATTTAAGGCCATAGCGACCGTGGGAAAGAGGTTATTCTCATGTAGTCCCTAATAATTCAGAGAGCTAGTCAAAGGCTTATCGTTGCTCTTGCTCCCTTATTGAAAAAGAAAGGCATTATGGTTTGGCTAAGGGATATTACCTAAGCATATGTGCAGTCATAGACGAAGCTAAATTACACAATTCTTGCGAAGCTTCCAGCACAAATTGCACACCTTTACCCGCCAGACGTTATTATGGTTGTAATTAAGCCGCTATACGGAATAGCAGAGGCTGGCACACATTAGTGGTCGACGTATTTCAATCATTATTGTCAGAGACTACAGATAATAACCTCTATATATAACCTTTATCTTCTTATTTCTTCTAGTAAAAGCTTGTGTTTTAGAATTATTAGAATGCAGACTGATAATACCTTAGGACTTAGTAATGCTGAGTTTTTTAATCGCGAAGAGGTTGAGTTAAAAAACGCTAAATTCCTTGTAAAGCTAAAAGAGAGGTTGACAATTTTAACACCATTAATGTTTAACGGTTGCATTTTAAGCGAAGTTAACAATAACACCTTCTTTTTGCAATAAAAGGAATAAGGAAGGAAGCTATTACAAGTTAATGACCCGACTGACTAAGCGAAATATGTTGAACAGCGAGCACAAGGAGCGTATATTGCTCTGATATGTTAACCTAAAGCATCTTATAATCTTTCCGTTGCCGCCTAAGTCTAATATCTAGGATCCGATAATGTTTTAAGGCTTAATAAAAGACTTTAATAGTAAATCGATAATTAAGACCGTGGACTTTGATATATATCTCTCTCGCTAGAAAACGCCGCTCTTTATGTCTTTGTTAATAGTTCTTTTGCAAATAATAAAGACCTCAGCTCTTAACTAGGCTATATGATCATCCTAGGTAATGAAAGGAAGGATGACGATACCTCTGAATTCACCCTCAGAGGAAATATCATGACATATAGCTCAATAAAATCGAAAAGAGTCATAAGAAGTGCATTAGCTTCTGAGCTATATGGGATGGTTTAAGGTATTAACATTGCCTACGCAATAAGCACTACTCTGAATATCATTACTAACCGATTAAACAAGCCGAAAATTCTAATAATAATATACACCGACTCTTTCTCGCTATATAAATGCATTATTAAGCTAGGGACGATAAAGGAAAAGAGGCTAATGATTAATATTATGGCTTTACAGCAGTTATATAAGAGGAGGGAAGTAGCTAAGATATGCTGGATTAATGGCAATGATAATCCTGCGGATGTAATGACAAAAGCTTTACCAAATAAAGCTCTTAAGACCTTTATAACAAAGAATAAAGCCCGAATCCATGTGGAAGGATGGGTCAAAAGACCTGTCGCGAGAATTACCGCAAGAGCCGCCGCCAGAGCCGCTAAAGAATGAAAAAGTCCTAATTCCTTACTAAATCTAACGATAAATTAAGCGCCTGATAAAGAGCTTAAATTCAATGAATTCGAACGCAATTATAAGCGCCCAATTTGGTAGGATTGAACGCGGGAATTACACTCTTTGGCCCCCCCCCCCCTACAACACTCTTTACCTCTACAACCATTCGGCCTGGACTAACAAAAGTCATTCATTTAAAGGATGTTTTTCGCTTTATTACTTGTTTGTTAATATCTGATTATTTGGGGCGTTTTATGCATTTTTTGGAGCGATTCCTCTTCTTCTTCAATAGAGAGAGAATTTGTAAGTGTTAGAATTGCTTATATGGATAATAAAAGGGATACGCCGTATTAACTAGGAATTGTGGGTTGTACACAGAATGCACGCACCCTGATTAGCTGGATCACAGGTCATGTGACCTGGGGCCGTACCGTGGCCACAACACCATACCTCCGCATCGTAGCCTGCTTCTTCCCCTCTTTGAGAGATATAGATGAATTGAATATTGAACCCCCCCCCTACATTTGTGCTGCAGCATACTTGTAACCTGAGCGCTACCAACAGCCAGAGAATTCTTATACCCTATTAACATAACTTATAATGCTTCTAGCCCTTTTTTAGAGATTACTACTATATAATTCTAGTATTTCTCTTATACTAAAAGCTAGTAGAAAAAGCCTATTATATTAAAAATTAATTTCTACTCTTTACTATAAGTATTCTGCATAATATTTCCTTAGTCTAGTAATAGATATATATCTAGTATAGTAATATTATTAAGAGGCCTGGTATTTATAATAACTTAACCTTTCTTTATCTTCTCTATATCTCTCTAAATAATAAAGCTAAGGTAGGCTACTAGTACTGGTTTTATTAACTAAAACATCTAGCCTACTAGGTATATAGTATTATAGACTTTAGTAAATTTCTCCTAGTTTTTATGCCTAAGAAGGTACTTCCTTACTAGCTTAAGCTAATTCTGCTAGCTATTAATAAAGTTAACTCTTATCTTGTCTTCTTTTAGTATTAGTACTACTCCTTTATTATAGTAAATATTATACTTATTAGTTAGATTCTATAACTTAGTAGCTACTTCTGGATTAATATTAGTAATTTGTACTTTACACTTATTTTTAATAAAAGGTATATCCTTTAGGTAAGATACTTTATATAATAAAATACCTTTATTGATAACTTTAGGATTTAGGTTATTATTAAATTTTTCTGGACTTTCTTTTGTCTTTTCTGTCTTAATATCTTTACTAAAAAATGCTATATACTAGTAGATGTCTGGAATAGTAAAATTTGAATTAAGGCTTATAGCTGCCTTAAGTTAACCTACTTTGCTATTCTACTTAATTTATATAGCTTTATTAGAGTTATTTATTACTAGTATTTTTTTCTTATTTCCCTAGTTAAGAATATTATTTAGAAAGATAAAATTAAATAATATAACATAATAAATACTTATCTTCTCTTTATTAGGGAGATCCTTCTATATTACTAGCACCTAATATATTAAGTTTAGTAGAATTATAATATTATATACTATTATTACTTATTAAGATAGTATATAGTAAGCATCTTAAAACATCTATCCTAGTACTATTATATTATATATTAACCTAAAAACCAACCTTAAATTAATAAAATTGATTTTTACTCTAAAGCTATAAAGGAAACTTATGCTAATTAATAATTTTAGTCCTAGATTTAGTATAATATCTACGGTTACTATAAAGTAACCTTAGATGTTTTTTCCTCTTATAATTCCTAAAATATAAAAGTTAAAAGTAGCTCTTTTTATAATAATAAAGGCTAAAGCTACTCTTATTACTAGTTTTAGGTCTTATTTCTCCTATTTTATATTTATTTTATATTACTAAAGCCACTGTTTATTAGCTAGAATTAATAATGTTCTGGTGTTTATACAGATTATATAATTAGGTCCTTTATTATAGAATTAAATTAGTATTTTAAGAAAGGTATTTATTTACTTTCTTCTCTTAATATTAATTTCCTATAGTCTAAATACTGCCTTAATTACCTAGTCTTCTTATAAACCTTCTATTAAAATTAGCTTATTTAAACTCTAAGTTATAATGTCTTATATAATGTTAACTCTAGTTATAAAAGCTTTAATAATTTCCTTCTTTTTCTTAGGCTCTTCTTACCTTCTTTTATTAAAAGCCTTTATTTTGCTAGCCTTTATAGTTAATAAGGTAGGATTCTTCTAGTCTAAGTCTCTCTCCTTTACTATATAAAAAGCGCTAATAAAATTAGATTTAACCTCCTCTTTATTAAAGTTATAGTTAAATATTAGGTATGCTTTACTACCTTTTATAGTAAAGTATATATTTATAAAGTTAGACTTATTATATTTGCTGGTTTCACAGGGTGCGATTGCTGCAGCAATTACGTGGGGGGTAATAAAGGTCTGATTTCTATATTCTTATAATTGTCTAAAGGGAAAAGAGAGGGACGATGCAGAAGTATAGTATTATGGCTATAGTACTGCCCTAGGTTATATAACATAGTAATCCAGCTAATTAGGGCACGTGTATTATGCATATAACCTATAATTCCCGGTTACTATTATATATCCCTTCCATTCTTAAGACAAGCAATTCCAACACTTGCAAACTTTCTCTTTATTAAAAAAGAGGAATTGCTCTAAAACACGTAAAAAATCTGTAAAAATTAATAAATAAGCAAAAATCAACAACGTCGTAATACATAAGAAATATTACCTAAATAAATAACTTTTCCCTAGTCTAGAGAATCCTCAAAGTCCCTTAATTAATCGCGTTTAGATTCATTGAATTTAAACTCTTTATTATGCGCTTAAGCAGCTTTGGCTTTAACGCTTAATACCGGTCTCTTTACCTAACCTTCCACTTAAATCCAAGCCTTATTCTTAGTTATAAAGGTCTTAAGACTTCTATTTAAAGAGGCTTTTATTATTATATTAGCGAGGTTATTATAGCTATTTATCTATTAGATTTTTGTAATTTCCCTTTGCTTATATAACTGTTATAGCGCCATAATATTAATTATAAGCCTTTTTTCCTTTATAGTGCCTAACTTAATAATATACTTATATAATAAAAAAGAGTTAGTATATATTATAATTAGAATGTTTAGCTTATTTAATTAATTAGTAATAATCCTTAAAGTTATACTTATTATATAAGTAATATCAACTCCTTAGACCATTTTATATAGCTTTAATGCTAAGGCGCTTCTTATAACTCTTTTAGATTTCATATAGCTATAGGTTATAATGTTGCCTATAAGCGTGAATTTAGAGGCATTAACGTTCTTTTCCTTATTTCTAAGAATAATTACATAGCTAAGTTATAAGCTAAGGTCTTTATTATTAGCAAAGGAGCTATTAATAAAAACATAGAGGGAGGTATTTTCTAGTAAGAGAGGTACGTAGCAAAGTCTATAAGTCTGATTGTTAATTTGCTACTTAAGCCTCTTATTAAGCTTTATTATATTATTAGGTTCTGGTTGTTAACTTTAGGCAGTAATAGAAAGATCGTAAGAGGCTTTGGGTTAGCAGATAAGAGTAATGTATACACCTTAAGCCCTTTGCTTAACATATTAAGCTTGATTATCCTAGTTAACTTTTAATAACTTCTTTCCTTATGCCTTTTATTATAGGAAGAAGGTATTATTATTAGCTTTGCTTAAAATGCAACTATTAAACATTAATAGTATTGATTTCTCTAGGTATTGCTTTAGCTTTGCGAGAAATCCGGCATTTTTTAACTTAACTTCTTTATAATTAAAGAATTCAGTATTACTAAGGCCTAACGTGTTATTAGTCTGTATTTTAATAAGTCTAAAACAAGAGCTTTCCTTTAAAGAAATAAGTAGACATAGGTCGTAGGTAGAAGTAATTATCTGGAGTTTTTAGTAATAATAATTAAAATACGTTAACTACTAATGCATGCCTGCTTTTGCTATTCTATATAGCGGCTTAATTATAACTATAATAACATCTGGCGGGTAGAGGTATGCAATTTGTACTAAAAGCTTTACAAGAATTATATAATTAAGCTTTATTTATAATTGTATGTATGCTTAGGTAATATCCCTTAACTAAGCCATAATGCCTTTTCTTTTTAATAATAGAGCAAGAGTAACAATAAGCCTCTGGCTAGCTCTTTAAATCATCAGGGACTGTATAAGAATAACCTCTTTCCTATGGTCGCTATAGCCTTAAATAATACATTGTAATTTTTCATATAGGGAATTAGTTACTTTGCCCTTAATCTTATACACTATTTATAAACTAAAGAGTCTCTTGCTTTTATGCTTTTAAGGGTTAAATTAAACAAATTTAAACATATTTCTTACTAGTAGAGCGTTAATCTCGGCCTTATCAGAGAGTTCAAATGGTTCTCCAGGCGTGGTTATCTTTTCTTATATACAAAGGTTAATTGTAAGTTAAAAATCTGCCTTTTCTTTCTTTATAAGGAAAGCTTTTAGTTAAGGGTATTTCCAAGGTCTTTCACAGCCTCTTTGTATTAGATTCATAGGGTTATTAGGGGAAGTCTTATAAACAATTTCATTAGGGGGAGTCTTGTAAATAATTTCGTTAGGGGAAGTCTTATAAATAATTTCGTTAATCTTGGCGTTTTCCTAGTCTGGGTTGTTTAGGCATAGGCCTTGCCCTTCTTAGGAAGTTAAAGCTATTCCCGTAGCTTTCTTATTTTAAGCTTAGTCATTCTTATAAGAAGTCTCTGCTTTTAGCAAAGTAATATATAGCTTAACAACTATAGATTAAAACTTTATAAGGCTATAAGGCATCTTAATAATATAAGTCTCTCCTTTTATTAAAAGAAGCTTATATAGGCTAGTCTATTTACCTTTCTTATAATAAACTTATATATTAGAGTTTAAGGGGAGATTATATGTTAGTAGGGTTATTAGGCTATTTTAAGTGTTAAGGGCATTATTAACTTAGCGCCTTACAAGACTGCGTCTTGCTTTATCCATTACTTTCTAAAGTATCTTAGCTCTTTAGGTAATTATAAAGCTTAGGGGGGAATTATTTGTTATTATTAGATATGTTCTAAAGACTAAGAGGGTCAGGATAAGGCCATTTAGGCCGGCAGAGTTATTAACTGCTTTAACAGCCATCTAAAGCATTTGCTTTTTTAAGAGAAAACCGTAAGCTTTAGTCTTAATAATATTATATGCTCTTTAAAGAGGGGTATAATATCGCTTAAGTTTTCCGATGCTGTTATATGCTTTAACAGGGACTTTATCAATATTGATTAATAATAGTTAAGCTAAATGCCTAAATTCGCTAGAAGTGAAGTTTTTTCTGGCATTATAGACTATCCAGTCTGGGGGTCTAAGGTATATATTAATCTAACATTCCTTAAGGGCGTTCTAAATATCTTAAGCTTTCTGTTATTAGGGTTTAAGAAAGCAAGCAGCTTAAAATAAAGTTACTAAGTTAATAACATAGAGGACAGGCTTTTTATTAATTTATATAATGTTAATAAGGACCTTATAATTAAATTTAAGATTGTCTTTAAGGGTAAACTTAAATCTACTAGGAGCCTTAGCGTTTATCTGACATTAGTAGCAGGCATGCGTAATCCTTCCTATGTTACTTTTATTAAAATCTTCACCGGGCTTAGCAAGAAGGTTATACAGTTAGTTGATTAAAGGGTGGCTAAATTAATAATAAAGTTAGTAAATTTCTGCTTCTAAGAGCATAAAGACAGCAGGTTCTTAGGAACTAATTGTCCACTAAGAATATTCCTATTTTCTAATAATAGGTACTTTCTTTTCTCCTTAGATAAGGAGGTTCTTAAGATTATTAAGCTTAACACCTATTTTATCTATATTTATAATAGAATATAGAAAAGGTATAGCACTATTAAGAATATACAAAGAAATCATACTAAAGATTATAAAAAGCTTTAAAATGCTATTTAAGGTCGCACTTCTAGCACTAAAGTTAATGGTTCTCTGGTTAAAAGAAGGCTTAATTATAAGGTCTGTTATAAGGCTTATTAAGGCTTTAACTTAACCTTAGCCAGCAGTTAAAATTCCGGCTACTTTAGTATCTAGTAGGATACTATAAAACGTTTCTATAGTATATTATAAATCCATAAGAAATACCTGCTCTTATGTGGTTTTATTAGTGTTATAGTTGTAAGGGTCTTTAATAAATAACACGTGTTTAAAGGCATTATCTTACAGGAAATTTTTAGTTAAGGCAGAAAAGAGAGGGGAATTAGGTGCTTATATAAAGAAAGTTGTAAACATAAGGGTTTCTTGTGCTTTTCTATTGTTTTATGCCTTTTCTTCTTTAAAGGCAATAAATGCTGCGTTCTAGGCAGCCTTTTTATGTTTATTCTTATCCCTGCTGTCTAGGGGTAATAACTCTTTGTCTTTACCTTTAAATGCTTATAAGAATACATGAAATTAGTGTTTAGAAGGAGGGGATTTATACCTTTAGTTACTCTACTAAGTTTCTTTTGCTTTCTTTTATTTATAAATAGAATGATTAGTTAACTAACATCCTTCTTTATAATAAATAAAGTATTTCTTAGATCTAGCTTTATTTTAAGGTTAGGAAGCTTATAAATATCGTTAGTTAGTAAACAAGACTATATTAGTACTTAGGGTAGTGTTTTAAGGTTGATACTTGCTTTCTCTTACAATCTATTGGCTTGTAGATAATTTTAAAACAGGTTTTATTATATTCTTTGTTATAAGGCAGCGGCAAATGTTACTAACTACACCTTTATAGGTATTGGTTTAGACGTAGGTTATCTGGTTAAATTTAGGGCTATCTAAAACAGATATTTCCAGTTAGCACCTAAGGATTATATCTTTCTTAAAAGGGGGGTAAAGACTATTGAATAGGTCTAAGAGCTGTTAAATTATTAATTCTAAACATTTAAGTTTAGTCTTTATTATATTTTCAGCTATAATACAATAAAACTTTATCTCTTAAAATCATATTTAGTAGAATTTTTAATTTTCTTTAGTCTTAAAGTTTTTCTTTATCTGCTTAGTTATTATATTAAATAAAACAAGTCTTCTACTGAATTTCTTAAGGTAATACTTATAGGCATTGCCTGTAAGCATTATTAATAGTATAAACGGGTATAACTTAGGTGAAATTCCTTATGCTATGTAGATATCCTTAAAGATTAGGACTTTAGGATATATAAAGTTAAAAAGTGCTTTAGAATACTTGTTTTCCTTATTATAAACTCTAGCAAGAGAGTTTAAGGCTTTTTAGTCTATATTAGTAATTTCCTTTAATATAGTTTATTATTCTAGGGGAGAGGGGATTGTTATTTCTATTGTTATTTCTTTAGTAAGAGGGTTAGAAGGGTTAGGGGGAGGTGAGGTTATCATTAACGTTAACGTATTAATGGTGTTGTTTCCTATTAGGAGCTTTCTATTAGGAAAAAAAACAGAATTATTTATACTAACTAAATCAGCAAGTATATAGTTAATTAGTCTTTGTAATCCTTCTTGTATATTAATTCCTTAATCTTAAAAAATATCTTAAAGTACTTATCGGACCTTAGGGGTAATCTTCTTAAAAATATTAGCATTTTATCCTTTAAAGTCTTCTTAGTATATAAACAGAAACCTAGTACCTTGCTAGTTACTAAATTCATACTAGTTGACATAGTAGGCAAATTTGTTGTAAAGTTTAGATGTTATAGCTTTTTTAGGGTTAATTTATTCATTAGCTTTAGCTTATTTCTCTGTAAAGTAGTTAGAATACTTTTAGAGTTTTACAGAAAGAGAGTCTTAAATAGGTTAATTAGCTCTAGTAGTGGAAGTTAAAGCCATTTTTAGTGTTTTCTCCATAATAAACAGTAAAGAAGATACTTCAATTATAAACTAGTAGTAAATCAATAATAAGGGGTAAATTCCACAAAAAAACTTTCTTAATAATTATAGATAAGTAGCAAAAGTTAATAATAATAAAAAAAGTTGCTTTTAGGTAGCATAAACAACGGATTCTACGTAATTAAGTAAATAAGTGCATTATATTAAAAGTTCATCTCTTCTGTTAATTCCTAGCTAATCTGTAGTTATAACAACCACTGATTAATGCTGGTTTTACAGGGTGCGATTACTACAGCAATAACATAGGGGGTAACAAAGGTCTGATTTCTATATTCTTATAATTATCTAAAGGGAAAAGAGGGGGATGATGCAGAAGTGTAGTGTTATGGCCACAGTACTGCCCTAGGTTATATAACATAGTAATCCAGCCAATTAAGGCATGCGCATTGTGCGTATAACCTATAATTCCCGGTTACTATCGTGTATCCCTTTCATCCTTAAGACGAGCGATTCCAACAATATTTATTATCCTCTAATAGACTTCCTTCTCTAGCTAAATAGTATTTAGAGTTTGCTAGATATTACTTTTACTCTTTAGTATTAGGATTATTATTTAAAACCATAACTTTATAGGGTTTTTAGTTTAAACACTCTTATTATCTAAATTATCTTAGGTAGAATTAATCCCCTTAATAAGGGTTCTATTGCTCTTTAAATTAATTTCCTCCTTAATTTTCTTTTTTTAAGGATCTTTCTTTTTCTTTATTATCTTCTTAAGATTTATTTTCTTAGCTATAGGCCTTACCTTCTTTAGTTTAAAAGTCTGCTTTTTTCTTTATAAGGTTCTTTTTTCTAACTTTTAGTTAGCATAGTCTATTATTATTATACTATTAAGACCTTTAAGGTTAATTTTAGTTCTATTATGGTTTATTCTAATAAACCCATTTCTAGTACAGAACTAGTGGCCTTTTTTAGTCTTCTTAATTATAATCCCTTAGGCTACTTAAGTTCTCTTTAATATATATATAGTAGGAATATTATTATTAAAAGTTATTTTATTAAAAACAGTCTCCTCTTCTCTAGTTATAGTCCTTATAATAGTAATTTTAGTAGGCCTTTACTCGATTACCCTTAAATTTATTTAAGTCTAAGGATTTATTATTATAAAGGTAGGCTTTTATTATTCCTTTAGTTTTTTCCTAGTAATAGGACTTCTATTACTTCTTTATTTCTTAGTATAAATTATAGTATTTTCTGTCTATTATATTAAGGTATTTATTATGCTTTATACCCTTAGTTAGATCTAGGCATAGCTTTTTTAGCTTAAAAAATAATTTTATCCTAAAGCATACTAAAAGCTATAAATGTTACGGGACAATCCGCGATGTCGGATCCCTACCTATATAGGACGGATTCGTCATATAGCTAGTAAGACTTAAGAATAACAACAACTAACACAGAATGCACTTAACTATATAACTTAATAGTAGTATATATAGGTACGTTTAATAACCCCTTTATAATAACATTAATGATAGCTTTATAGTTACTTCTAACTAACTACATAACAATACTACTATATAATAACTAGTAGTAATTGCTTGCGTCCTTTATATAAGGTTTTAACTAAAAATTAAGGACTTACTGCTTTTAGTTAGTAAGACATATTAAGTTAAATTACTAGATTGCTAGGTCCTAACTGGCAAGGCTATAACAGCTAAAGAGTTAGGGTTACTATTATTAATAAGCAAGGCAGTATACTAAAACGTTAGATTTACTACCTATAATAAGGCTATAAGCTAAGAGGTGAGAAGAATTTAACAGAACTTATGTTTAAATTAATAAGTTAGCGCTAGGAATTAGACAACTACTAACTGTGTACTATAATAATTACTAAGGGAGAGCTTTATTATGTTTACAATCTTTGTAAATATCTTAAGTAGAATTCTAACCCTCTTAGTCCTAAAGGAAGACTAGTAACTACTAATAATAAGGTTAAGGACCTTTTCTACTTAGGAAGTTATAAATTCCGTAAAGAAAAGATTTACTAGACCTTAAAACCACTATAACCAGTTAACCTAGTCCCTATATATTACTTATAATTTAAAGAAGAGCTGATTTTAGCATAACAAACGCTAAAAAAGGCTAAGAAGGAAGGGCTTCTTAAACTATTAGCAACTAAACCTAAGGTAACATTATTAAGGATTAAAACCACCCTGCCTAAAACTACACCTCTTATAAAACCAGAGACTTTAACTATAGTAATACCTCTTAAAGAGCCAGAAACCTTGCTTACTATTATACCTGTTAAAGAACCAGAGGCTTCTTAACTCACAGAACTATTAAGCATTAGGAATATTATTCTAACTATGGTTTTTAGTCCTAATCCTAATAATAACCCTAAGGAGACCTTAGGAGGCAATAAGATACAAGAAACAGCTTTATCTAGCAGGAGATAATAAAAACAATTAGCTGTTATCATATAACTTATATTACTACTAAAGCAGAATCTAGCATTAAGCAAAGAATCCTTAGAAAGCAATAAGTTAGTTTACTATAATTCCTTTACCTACTTAGACTTTTAGGACAATAAAAACCACAGAGAGACAAGGAACTATAATATGTTAATATACACAGGAGTGTTTGTAATATTTAAAGATTTAACTAATATAAATAAGACAATAAATAACACTATATAAGGGGTAGGAGGTCCTTTAATAACAGAGAATCCTATTATGCCTAAAAGAAAGAAAGAGTAGTTAGCTAGAAAGTTATAATCTCCTAAGGACCTATAACTCCTTAAAACTAATAAGGGGAGATAAGTATGCCGGGAATTAATAAATACTAAGGAAGCATTTAATATTATAGTAAGGCATAAGCTAGAACCTAAAACCAAGAACACTATTAGTAAAACCTTAGCTTATAAAATCCTATAAAGCATTAAGAGAGTAGCTAAAATACAGGAGAAAGTGTGCAAAGTAATAAGGGCAATACAGAAGTTACAGAAACAAATTAAAGAAAACCTTGCTTACCTTATAGAAACCGACTTCTAATAACAGATAATAAAAACCTAAGATAATATCTTAAACACTTTAGTTAGCCTTACTTTATAAATAAGGGAGTTAAACTAAATTATAACGGCCTCTATAGACTGGATGTAGGTAGATCGCCAGGACTAGCAGTTAAATATAGCACTAATTACGTAAGAACCGTTTAAAGTAATAATAATAGGAAATAATATAACTTAGCAGCTAAACCTACAGCAGACTAAACCTATCCTATTAAAGCAAATTAGCCAGAACTCTGGTTAGTAAAGGGGTAAAACAATAGGTATAATATCTAAGCTAATAAGGTCTTAAGACTACCTAATTAAGACAAGCAACTTAAGAGAAGTAATAGGGCTTATATAAGGATATACTAGCACAAGCAAATCTTACTAACTGGAAGTAATAGACCTCTTACTATACAATTAGGATTTACCTAAATTATAACAGGAGTTTGGACATACAAGTTAATATAATAACACTAGGACCTCTTTTAACCTACCTTGTATAGTTTTAGTTTATAATTAACGGTTTCCCTCTATAAAGAGATATAAGTCTTTATAATAAGCAGGATTTTTATAGCATAAACCAACCACTAGACGAGGAGGCACTTTATTAAATCCTTAGGTAATAATATTAGCACCCTAACAAGGTTTTCCCCCTAAGGACATACAAATCTTTAGTCTACTAAATATTAAATAAGAAGGCACTCCTCTAAATCCTTAAGTAATAACATTAGCACCTTAACAAGGTTTTTTATTAAGGAACGTGCAAAATTATACCCTACTAATAATAAAATACTAGTAGTAAAGACAAGACTTTAAGAAGTATAGAGATTATAAACAGAGGGAGACATACTATACTAGCGCTTAATAATACTAATACTCCTAAATACTACTATATCCACTTATATAATAAGGTAACAGGTATGTAGAAGGACCTTCTAAAAACAATAACATAGGACAACATATAAATCCACCTCTAACTTTCCTATAATAAGAAAGTAAATATAGCTATAAAGCGGATAGTTATAGCAATAAAGCAGGTGGTTATAGAGATAGTTACTACTATACTAAAGAGCCTTATAATAACTAGCTAAGCCAAACACCAGGATACTATAAATAAAATACCTTCTAACTAGGATATAATCTAGAATAGGATTCTAAGCTTAAAAGGGCTCTTAAAGAGAAAGGGTTAGTAAGTTTAACCTAGAAGATCTAGGATATTAAACTCCTAGACCTAAAACCAGATGCAGTGGATATAAGTAATAAATTTATATCTTATAAAGGAAAAACCTTTATTTTTTCAGACCCTAAGCTTTAGATTTAAGTAGTAAAAAAGCACCTATTTAAAGCACTATTAAACTAAAAGGAGGTGTTACTTTATAATATCTAGTAACTATTCTATAAAGAAGCAATGACTTAGTACTAACAATACCTAGACAAATCCGAAAAAAAACGGATTTTTACTAGCATTAATAGTATTATTAAGGTAGTATAAGAAGAATTCTATATAAGGACAGAAGATATAGTAATAAAGCTTAAGCAGGCTAAGTATACCTAAGAAGATGTTATAAATAGCGTTTTTATTTAGGACTTTATAGCTTAAATCTTTTAGTATACTAGAGCAAATAAAGAGACAATAAATCTGCAGCTTTTAGTACGCTTTAGGATAAAATTATATCCTAAGCTAAAAAAGCTATGCCTGGATTTAACTAAGGGCACAAAGCATAATAAATACCTTAATATAGTAGACAGAAAACGCCGCAATTTATATTAAGAAATTAAGAAGTAATAAAAGTCCTATTACTAGGAAAAGACTAAAGGAATAGTAAAAGCCTACCTTTATAATAACAAATTCTTAGACTTAAATAAATCTAAGGGTAAAAAAGTAAAGGCCTACTAGAATTATTATTATAAGAACTATAACTAAAGGAAAGGAAACTGTTTCTAATAGGATAACTTTTAGTAATAATATCCCTATTAAATATATATTAAAGAGAGATTAAGCGGCCTAAGGGATTATAATTAGGGAGACTAAAGAAGGCTGCTAGTCCCATACTAGGAATAGGTTTATTAAAATAAACCATAGCAGGACTAGAATTAACCTTAAAGGTCCTAGTAGTATAATAACAATAGACTACACTAACTAGAAGTTAGAAACAAGGACCTTGTAAAGAAGAAAGCAGACCCTTAGACTAAGGAAGGCAGGGCCTGTAGCTAAGAAGATAAATCTTAAGGAGATAATAAAGAAAAAAAGAGATTCTTAAAGGAAGAAGATTAGGAAGGAAATTAATATAAAAAGTAATAAAACCCTTACTAAGGGGATTAATTCTACCTAAGATAATTTAGGCAATAAGAGCGTCTAAACTAGGAACCCTATAAAGTTATGGTTCTGAATAACAATCCTAATACTAAAGAGTAGGAGTAGTACCTAGCAGACTCTAAATACTATTTAGCTAGAAAAGGAAGTCTATTAGAGGATAATAAATATAATAAGTCGAACTTTATAGATATATACTTTGCTATAAAAGGTAGTAAAGCATACCTAATATTTAACTATAACTCTAAAGAAGGGGAGGTTAAATCTAATTTTATTAGTACTTTTTATATAGTAAAGAAGGGAGACTTAGACTAGGAGAATCCTACTTCTTTAACTATAAAGACTAGTAAAATAAAGAATCCTAATAGAAAAAGGCAGGAAGAGCCTAAGAAAGAGAAGGAAATTATTAAAGCTTTTATAACTAGAGTTAATATTATATAAGACACTATAACTTAGAGTTTAAATAAGCTAATTTTAACGAAAGGTCTGTAAAAAGACTAGGTAATTAAGGCAGTATTTAGACCACAGGAGATTAATATGAAAGGAAGAAAGCAGATAAATACCTTTCTTAAAATACTAATTTAATTCCATAATAAGGGACCTGACTATATAATCTATATAGACACCGGAATATTATTGATTCTAGCTAATAAACAGTGGCTTTAGTAATAGAAAACAAATGTAAAGTAGGAGAAGCAAGACCCAAAACCAGTAACAGGAGTAGCTTTAGCCTTTATTATTATAGAAAGGGCTACCTTTAACTTCTATATTCTAGGAATTATAAGAGGAAAAAACATCTAAGGTCACTTTATAGTAACCGCAGACGTTATGCTAAATCTAGGACTAAAATTATTAATTAGCATAAGTTTCCTCTACAGCTTTAGAGTAAAAATTGATTTTATTAATCTAAGGTTTGCACAACATAACGGTACCAGGACAGATGTTCTAAGACGCTCGCTATATGCCAGCTTAATAGGTAATAGTAGCACACAATGTTATAATTCTACTAAACTTAATGTGTTAGGTGCTAGTAATATAGAAGGATCTCCTTAGCAGAAAGGAGACTAGTGTTTACTACGTTATATTATCTAATTCCGTCTTCCTAAATAATATTCTTAACCAGGGAGATAAGAAAAGGATGCTAGCAGTAAATAACCTTAATAGGGCTATATAAATTAAGCAGAACAGCAAAGTAGGTTAACTTAAGGCAGCTATAAGCCTTAATTTAAATTTTGCTATTCCGGATATCTACTAGTATATAGCATTTTTTAGTAAAGACATTAAGACAGAAAAGACAGAAGAGAGTCTAGAAAAATTTAATAACAACCTAAATCCTAAAGTTGTTAATAGAGGTATTCTATTATATAGAGTATCTTGCCTAGAGGATATACCTTTTATTAAAAACAAGTTTAAAGTATAAATTACTAATATTAATCCAGAAGCAGCTACTAAGTTACAGGATCTGACCAATAAGTACAACATTTATTATAATAGAGGAGTGGTACTAATGCTAAAAGAAGATAAGATAAGAGTTAACTTTGTTAATAGCTAGCAGAACCAGGTTAAGCTAGTAAGAAAGTACCCTCTTAGGCATAGAGACTAGGAGAAATTTGCCGAAGTTTATAATGCTATACACCTAGTAGGCAGGATGTTTTAGTTAATAAAGCCAGCACCTATGGCCTGCTTTAGTTTTATTGTTTAGAGAGAAATAAAGAAGACAAAGAAAGGTTAAGTTATTATAAATGCCAGACCCATTAATAACATTACTATACTAGACATGTATCCGTTGCTAGACTAAGGTAATATTATACAGGATACTTACAGTAAGGAGTAGAAATTGATTTTTAATGTAACAGGTTTTTTCTACTAGCTTTTAGTACAAGAGGAACACTAAAATCATATGGTAGTAATCTCTAAAAGAGGGCTAGAAGCATTGCGAGTTGCGTTAATAGGGTATAAGAATTCGCCGGCTTTTATACAACAATTTATGAATTGAATTTTCTAACCATACTAAAGTTTTATTTGTGTCTATATTAACGATATTATCGTTTTCTTTAATACCCTTAAGGATCATCTTAAACACCTTAAGATAGTCTTAAAAGTCCTAGAGAAAAACAAGGTATATATTATAGCAACTAAGTCTTTTATTAGATATTATTTAATCTAACTTTTTAGATTTATAGTTAATGCTAACGGAATTGTTAATATAAACAACAGGATTAAGTTGTTCTAGTAAATGGAAATTCTTCGTAACTTATTAACCTTAGAAACCTTTATTAGCATGGCAGGATTCCTAAGAGCAGGAATCCCTTAGTTTAACTTGCGGATCCAACCACTGCAGACCTGAAAGACGGTACTTGTGTGTAAACTTTATAAATACAACGAGTTACTAGTAGGAGCCTTAAAGCAGGTGTGTAAGAGAAAGGCACAAGAAAAATCCTTTGTCCCTATAAAAAACAAGGAAGCGGCCTTTAAAGCACTAAAGACCATGCTTTATAAGAAAATACTACTATGGCACTATAATCTAAAGTAACTATTATTCTTTAAGATTAACGCTTATAAGAAAGGTTTTAGTTTATATGCTTTCTAACTACATAAGGAGTAGGATAGAAAAAGCATACCTAGTAAGGATATTATAGCTGTGAAACTTTACCTAATCCTTTTCCTTTCTTATTTAATATCCACAGCTAAGAAGTAGTATAAATTAACTAAGGCAGAGGTAGCCGCAATTGCTTAGGCAATGCAGAAACTACGAAAAATAGCTTAATCTAACCGTTATCTAGTTAACATCCTAACTAACCATATACCTGCTAAAGGTATTATTAAACACACCTCTTTAGCCATAATAGACCTTAATAAGGCTAACTTAAAATTAGCTAAGATAGCGAATTATCTGTTATAGTTTAAATTACAAGTAACCTATATACTAGGAATCCTTAATATTATACCCAATGCCTTGTTATGACTTCCAGTGGATGTTAGCTACTAAGAGACAGCAAACCGCAGTATGTATAATAAATTAAATGCCTGTGTATACTTCTGTTAGAATTATTAGGCAGTGGCTATAATGGATAACTTATTAAAAAAGGAGATATTAGCAGAGTATAAATTTAACCTGTAATATTATTAAATAATTAAGAGCATTAAGGATTTCTAGTAAAAGCAGCTAAAGCAAGAACAAAACTAACTGTGAATTCCACTTTATAGCTAGGACCTTACGGATAAGGGCCTACTCTATTATAAGGATAAAGAAGGGCTTAAATAACTGTACATTCCGAGCAGCTGTGTTAAAACCGTATTAAGAACTGCATATAACAACTATTACTACTTTGGAATTAATAGAATAATAAAAGGTCTGTATAGCATTTGTTTTCTAAAGATATCTAAGCGAATCCGGGAGTATACGGCATATTACACAACTTATTAGGAGAACTCTGTTTTAAGGAATAAAGCGACTAGAGAAATAAAACCTTTATAGTTAAAACCAATGCCTTTTTATATGATTTCTCTGGACTTTATTACTAACATACTAGAGATAGACTTAGCAAACACTATGTAAGCTATAGAAGAATACTTAAAGTATAATTCCCTTTGTTTAGTAAACTATTTATTTAGCAAAAGAACCCTCTTAATCCCTAGGAATATAACGTATTTAGCATCTATATAGGCAGAACTGCTTTTTTAAGCTTTATACATTACAGACTAGGGACTACTATAGTAAATAGTTAGTAACAGGGACCTTAAATTTATTTCTAAGGTTTAGCAGGCTATATTCACTAAGCTAGGAGTTAAATTCCTAATAGTAACTGCCTACTACCTGCAGACAGATAAAGCAGCTAAACAGAAAAATTAGACAGTAATTATAGCTATTTACTATTATATTACGATAAATCCAACGGTACTATAGGTATTAATCCTTCTAGCATTATAGTACTATCTTAATAATATAGTGGCTATAGCTATTAACCGGTTGCCTAATAAGTTATTATATAGGCTTAAACCGCTAGACCTTATTAACCTTCTTCTAAAGCAAGCAATTTCTAACACGTAGCTAGAGGAAAAGGACTTAAAGGCACTTTACAAGCTTTATTAAAGAGAGGCTTAACTTATAATAACTACTACTACCGCCCTATTTAAAATTAAATACAACTCCTAACATAACCTAGTGGATATTAACGTTAGAGATATAATATACTTATAACTATATAAAGGATACTAGCTTCTAGGAAAGCTAAAGAAGAAATAGTTACTATAAAGAGCAGGACTATATAAGGTTCTTAAAAAGGTAAATCCTTTATTATACTAACTTGAATTTCTATTAACCTTAAAAGTACATCTAGTAGTATTAATTGCATACATCTAAAAACCACACTAAGGCAAAGATCTCTTTAGCAGGGAGGAAACGCCCCCTCTACTAATTAATCTAGAAGGGAGCAGCAAAGCTAATTACTAGGAAATTAAGCAGATTATCTTATATAAGGTAAAAATCTACTATACTAAGGGATAAAGCCCTAAGGTAGCTTACCTTATAAGATAAAAAGAATATACTACTAAAGACAACTAGTAGATTAATAATAGTAAGATAAAGGTAAATGCATTAGAGTTAATAAATAAATATCTAAAGAAGCATTTAATTAACTAAGATAAGGAGTATAAGAAGAAGGGGCTTATAAGGCAGGAGTGCTAATAATGCCTTAAGGTTAGCAGGATCTAATATCCTATAGGACCCTACGTGATTACTACTAGTAGAAACACGTGACCCCATTTTCCTATAACACTACTTATAATTTCACTTTACTTTTCACTTAACCCCTTATCCGCACATTCTAACACCCTAGATTTCCCGTTTTTTCTTTATTTTTTAACCTTTTATTCTTGCTTTTGACTATTATATACTTTAAGTTTTTCTTTTATTTTATTTTATTTTTTAACTATTATCACCCTCTCTTAGATAATTTTAACACATATTATAAGAGACACAGAGGACGAGCTCTATATAGAGGTTTTTAACCCTAATATCTTAGTTAAGTTTTCACTATTTTATAAGGAGAAGCAAGTAATAATAACTAAGTTAGTAAAGCTATCCCTTAGGGGGAATCTAGTAAGAGTAGCCGGAGACGCTATTGCCATTATATATAACTAGTTAGCCAAGGCTTTATAAGAAGATAAGCAGAGGAAAAAGGCATATACTAACCTATTAACTGCCTATTAATACTATATAAAGACTATAGCCTAAGATAAGGATAAGGATAAGAACTTTAGTGTAGATACTAACTATAAGAATAACGTTTTTAATGTTAATGTATTTAGAGAAATGCTTAGTCCTAGAGGATAAATAATAGTAAAGCGCCTTTAGAATATAAAAAAGGGCAAGATAACTGCTAACGCCCTTATAATAAAAGGGATCCTTACTAGTAGTCTAAGTTAAGATCCTCCTATAACTACATAAAAAACATAGGATAAACTAGAGGAACTAGACTTTAGTAAGCTAATTTGCTATTTTAGTTATATAAATAAATACTATTAGCACTAGGAGATAGAGTTATCCATAGGAGGTAATACAGGACTAAAGCCTTTTATAACATAGTAACATTAGGCTAGAAATGGCATATAAAGCATAATAAAGGCTATCTACACCTGCTCTAAAGATTTTACAGCCTAGGGGGTGTAAATTAACAGAAACGGATTCTCTATTATAAAGATAGACCTTATATATATACTATGGATTAGAGTAATATAACAGATTTTCCTTATTAAGGAATTAATTCTAGTAGCTGATAATAACAGGCAGAAGAAAACTAAATGCCTGGCCGATACCCTAGTTATTTAGAATATTAAACTTTATATTAAGCAGGCAGTAGTATGATTTCTTAATAGCAGATAGGCAGACAACCAAGCTAGATCCAGAGAGTAGTAACTAGGATTACTATTAAAAGAGGAAGTACTTACGGCTAGATACTATAATAAGTTAGGAGGTATTAATAGCTTTATAGCTAGAGTACTTGCTACTATAAGACAAGTTAATCTCTTAAGCATAGGTTTTTAATAGGTGATTATTAATGCTAGTAAAGAGCATAGAATTACAACTACCTAATAGGACACTAATATACTAAGGAAGGAACTAGTAGACTAGAGGAATCTAATCCAAGGTTTAGCTAAACAATACAGGCTAATAAGCAAAGCAGTAGCTAGAAAGACTATCTTAAAAGAAATAGAGTTAAGGCTAGTAAACTAAGCTACTAATATATAATTTAGCAAACTTAAAGATAAAACCAACACACTTAAAGGGGATATTAAGGCTTATAAGGAGTCTTTTAGCGCAGTAAAAGCTAGTCTTAAGATTATTAATAAGTACATTATAAGGACCTTAGCTAGAGTAGCAGCACTAAAGGATAAGGCTAGGAATATTAAGACTGCTAGGCCTACTCCTTAAATACCTTTACTAGAATCCGCGGCTAGAAAGACAACCTTACCTATAGTAAGCAAAAAGCTAATCAGCCTAGTTAAACTAAATTTGCTAGCTAGTAAAAAAACAAGGTTAGCTATAGGAGTAATAAAGGTAACTATATTAAACACAAGCTTGTCTAAGTTATTACTAAAAAAAGCAAAGCAAAAGATGCCTTCTAAAAATAGGCACAATATTAGTAGCACTATAAAAAGGCAGAAAACAATAATAGAATCCACAACTAAGAACGCAGAATTAGCTAAGACATTAGATAAATAGGAAACCCTTATATAGTAGCATAAGGACTAAAAATTTTAGCTAACATATTACGCCGTCTAACGTCGGAAGCAGTCCCTAAAAATCGCATGGCTCTAGGCAGATTACTATTTAATTATAAAACGTATAGCTTAGATTAAAGGTTTAGCTGTATTATAAAGGGCATTATAGCAAATAGATTAATGATAGAAAAAGTTATATCTAGAGGACTGTTGCTTTACTTATGGTTACTATGCCATGTAATTTAGATATAGGAAAATTTTACCTCTAGTGAGGATAAGATAGCATAGCTAGTAGCTGTCTTCTGCCTAAAAGTAATAATGCCTTAATGACCTCCACAGAACCACCTTTAATATGCCTAGTTCAGACACATAAAGGACCTTTATACATAAAGTTAAAAGCAGAGGATAACCCGAGATATCTAATATACCTTAAGGAAGGGCACAGGCTATCTCTCCTATATTTAAGAGGAAAGCCTCTCTTTTTATAGCCTAACTCTTTCCCCTTTATATA
Source organism: Aciculosporium take MAFF-241224 (assembly GCA_000222935.2). Lineage (NCBI taxonomy): Eukaryota > Fungi > Ascomycota > Sordariomycetes > Hypocreales > Clavicipitaceae > Aciculosporium > Aciculosporium take. The sequence goes on from AFQZ01000070.1 coordinate 34,804, forward strand.
GCTTCCCTTTATTAGTCTACTAAGTCTTTAGAGGTATAATGTTTTTATTTTTAGTTTAACCTAAGTCTTTCTATCCTCTTGTGTAAGTTATCGCTATAGTTAATAGTTAGCAGTATTATTACAATATAACCATAACACTACGGACGAGAGAATTACTTATAATATGGCGACTTCTAGAAGCATATAACCAGAGGTTGCTAGTAATATAGTCACTCTTTAACGAGCCACTTATAGCTATAATAACATAAGTAGATAGAGACGTTTCTGCAATTTATATCTCTGTTAACAGCTTATAGCGTAAATTTATAAGGCTTATGTAGACAAGAACTTTAAGAAGTAAATATCTAGGTATAACTAGGATAGATCCGACTATAGTTAATAGGTTTATACTACCTAGATTAAATTTCCTTTTATTATAGTTTATTTTGCTTAGACTAAGATGTTTATTTATCTTTAAATTTTACAAGTGGTTATTATTAAATTGTTTACTGCTATTAAGTAACGTTTCTGGTAGATTAGATGCAACCAGACTAATACAGAGAGGATATATTACAGATTAAATTGCTTTCTTTTACAGATAAAAGTTTTCCTTTATATATATTAATACTAGCTTAAATAAATCCAGAGGATAACTAGGATAGTTATCTTTAAGGGAGGGGTACTTATTACAGGATAATCCGCAATATCAGATTCCTACCTATATAGGACGGATTTGTCATATAGCTAGTAAGACTTAAGAATAACAATAACTAACACAGAATGCACTTAACTATATGACTTAATAGTAGTATATATAGGTGCGTTTAATAACCCCTTTATAATAACGTTGATGACAGCTTTACGGTTGCTTCCAACCGACTACGTGACGATACCACCACGTAACAATAAATCTATTATCTCTTTATTTACTTTAGTATATTAAAAGATTTAAGCTATAAAGTCCTAAATAAAGATATTATTTATAATATCTTCTTAGGTATACTTAGCCTGCTTAAGTTTTATTACTATATCCTCTATTCTTATATAAAATTCTTTTTATACTACCTTAATAATACTATTAATACTAATAAAAATCCATTCCTTTTTGGATTTATTTAGGTATTATTAGTACTAGGTTTTTACTTTTTTATAAAATAGTTACTAGATATTATAAAGTAATACCTTCTTTTAGTTTAGTAGTACTTTAAATAGGTATTTTTTTACTATTTAAATTTAAAGCTTAGGGTCTAAAAAAATAGTAGTTTTTTCTTTATAAGAGATAAACTTATTACCTGTATTTACTATATTTAGTTTTAGGTTTAAAAGTCTAATATTCTAGATCTTTTAGGTTAAACTTACTAACCCTTTCTTTTTAAGTGCCTTTTTAGGCTTAAAATCTTATTCTAGGTTATATTCTAGTTAAAAGGTATTACGTTCCTAGTATCCTAGTATTTGGCCTAGCTAGTTATTATAAGGCTCATTAGTATAGCAGTAACTATCTCTATAACCACCTGCTTTATTATTATAACTATCCACTTTATAGCTATATTCACTTTTTTATTATAGAAAAGTTAGAGGTAGATTTATATATTATCCTATATTACTATTTTTAGAAGGTCCTTTTATATACCTATTACCTTATTATATAAGTAAATATAGTAGTATTTAGGAGTATTAGTATTATTAAGCACTAGTATAATATATTTCTTTCTGTTTATAACCTTTATACTTCTTAGAGTCTTATCTTTATTATTAGTATTTTATTATTAATAGGGTATAATTTTGCACATTCCCTAACAGAAAACCTTATTAAGGTGCTAATATTATTACTTAAGGATTTAAAGGAGTGCCTCCTTATTTAATATTTAGTAGACTAAAGGTTTATATATTTCTAAGAAAATTACCTTATTAGGGTGCTAATATTATTACCTAAGGATTTAATAAAGCGCCTCCTTATCTGGCAGTTAGTTAGTGCTATAAAAATCCTACTTATTATAAAAACTTATATCTCTTTATAGGGAAAAACTATTAAGCTTAGCTTAAAACTATATAAGATAAGTTAAAAGAGGTCATAGTATTATTATAATAACTTATATATTCAAACTCCTGTTATAATTTAGTTGTATTCTAATTATATAGTAAAAGGTTTATTACTTCTAGTTAGTAAGATTTATTAGTACTAATATAACCTTATATAAACCCTATTACTTTTCTTAAGTTGCTTATCTTAATTAAATAGTCTTAAGCCTTTATTAGCTTAGATATTATGCCTATTATTTTATCCCTTTACTAACTAGAGTTTTAGCTAATTTACTCTAATAGGGTAGGTTTAGTTTACTAAGGGTTTAGTTACTAAGTTATATTAGCTTTTATTATTATTAGTTTAAATGGTTTTTATATAATTAGTACTATATTTAACTGCTAGTCCTGGCGACCTACCTATATCTAGTTTATAAAGGCTATTATAATTTAGTTTAACTCCCTTATTTATAAAGTAAGGCTAACTAAAGTATTTAAAATATTATCTTAGGTTTTTATTATTTATTATTAAAAGTTAGTTTCTATAAAATAAGCGAGATTTTCTTTAATTTATTTTTATAACTTTTATATTATTCTTATTACTTTATATACTTTCTTTTATATTTTAGCTACTCTCTTAATACTTTATAGGATTTTATAAGCTAAGGCTTTACTAATAGTGTTCTTAGTTTTAGGTTCTAGCTTATATCTTACTATAATTTTAAATAGTTCCTTAGTATTTATTAAATCCTAAAGTACTTATTTTCCCTTATTAGTTTTAAGGGTTAATGGTCCTTAGGAGATTATAACTTCCTAGCTAACTACTCTTTCTCTCTTTTAGGTATAATAGGATGTTTTATTATTAAAGGACCTTTTACCCCTTATATAGTCTTATTTATTATCTTATTTAGGTTAATTAAATCTTTAGGTATTATAAATACTTCTATATATATTAATATAATAAGGTTCTTTAGTTCTTTATAGTTTTTATTATTTTAGAAGTCTAGGTAGATAAAAGACTTATAGTAAACTAACTTATTACTTCCTATGGATTATTTATTAAATACTAGATTTTGCTTTAGTAGTAATATAAGTTATATAATAATAGCTAGTTATTTCTATTATCTCTTGCTAGATAAAGCTGTTTTTTATATTTTATTACCTCCTAAGGTCTCCTAGGGGTTATTATCTAGATTAGAACTAGAAACCATAGTTAGAAGGGTGCCTCTAATGTTTAATAGTTTTATAAGTTAAGAAGCCTTTAGTTTTTTAATAAGTATAATAATAAGCAAGGTTTTTAGCTTTTTAAAAGGTATTATTTTAGTTAAAGTCTCTAGTTCTGTAAGAGGTATAGTCCTTAGTAGGGTAGTTTTAATCCTTAATAATATTACCTTAGGTTTAGTTATTAATAGTTTAAGAAGCCCTTTCTTTTTAGCCTTTTTTAGTATTTATTATACTAGAATTAGTTCTTCCCTAAAGTATAAGGGATATATAGAAGCTAAGTTAATTAGTTATAGTAGTTTTAAGGTTTAGTAAAGCTTTTTTTTATAGAATTTATAACTTTTTAAATAGGAAAGATTCTTAATCTTATTATTAGTAATTAGTAGTCTTCCTTTAGAACTAAGAGGGTTAGGATTTTACTTAAAGTATTTATAAAGATTATAAATATAATAAAGCTCTCCCTTAGTAATAATTATAGTATATAGTTAGTAGTTATTCAATTCCTAGCGCTAACTTATTAATTTAGACATAAGTTCTATTAAATCCTTTTTACCTCTTAGCTTATAGCCTTACTATAGGTAGTAAATTTAATATTTTAGTATACTGCCTTGCTTATTAATAATAGTAATCCTAACTTTTTAACTATTATAGCCTTACTAGTTAGGACCTAGTAATTTAGTAATTTAACTTAGTATGTCTTACTAACTAAAAGCAGTAAGTCCTTAATTTTTAGTTAAAACCTTACATAAAAAATACAAGTAATTACTACTAGTTATTATATAGTAGTATTATTATGTTATTAGTTAGAAGCAACTATAAAGCTATTATTAATATTATTATAAAAGGGTCATTAAACGCACCTATATATACTACTATTAAGTCATATAGTTAAGTGTATTCTATATAGGTTGTTATTATTGTTCTTATGTCTTATTAGCTATATGGATAGCTCCTTTATATATGTGTACGGATTACATATCACGGGTTGTCCCGTAACAGTTTACTTATTTTATATTATTATTTGTTTAAGGATAATAAGATATAAATAATAGTTACTTAATACCTACTTGCTTATAAAGTATAGTTTAAAAGTAACTAAGCTAATCTAAACTATAATTAGAAATAATTTAATAGGGGAATCTTGTGATGGATTCGAGCTCAAAGCTCGGATCTATACAGCCGGAGAGCGGACGGCTTTATATAAGTAATATGCAAGCAGCTTAGGCCTTAGTTATATATATAACTATAAAGATAGGGTTACTAAAAGTAGATAGATCTTTTCCTTCTTTTTCTCTTTATAAATAATATTCTTATTTAAGTTACTAGCTTTTTAGTTATATTTTAGTAAGACTATAATATATATTATTTATTCTTTTATTATCTACCCTAGAAACCTTAATAAATATAATATAAAGGTTATACTTATAATAAATAGAATAATAATAAATATAATATTATAGCTAACCTAGCTAAGACTAGTACTATATAGGAGCTGCTATACCTTTAAAGTATAGTAATAGCATAGGAAATAATAAATAAGAATATAGTAAGTGAAATTACTAAGCTAAAATAATAGCTATAAATAGCATCCGCTTTAGCTATATCTTATAATACTAATGCGGGCACCTTAGGCATAGGCGGATAGTAGGTGGCCTTAATAAAGGTAAAACTAAAGAAAAAACCTATTAATATAAGTAACCCTTATAAGGGAAATTAGATTAAATACCTAGTATAAAAAATCCTTTTAGCTTATAAACTTAAGGTAAATAGTGCCTTTATTAGGAATAATTAGGATAAATAGTATTTTATTTACTAATACTTATTAAATTAGATTTAGGCTTAGGTTTTACCCTTCTTTAAAGTAGGAAAATCTATTAATTATACTCTAAAGGATTTCCTAATATATTTTAACACCTTATTCCTAGATTTCTATTAAGAGAAGCGTACTGCTATTAAACTAGATTAAATTAAATAATAACCTAGAGAAAAATTTAATAATTTTTTTGTTTATTTTAAGTAAAAGCTAGTTCTAATAGGAGGATACTATTATGTAAAATCTATTAAACTATTTAAACTATATATAGCTTTAAATAAGAAAATATAGGACTGCTATATAGAATATAATATCCCTTATATAAACTACTTTTAGGTAGTAAAGAGATTATAAAGCATTACTCTTAATCTTAAATCTTATAAGATAAAACAACACTTAAAGGCTTAATACTATATAATAACTAGATCCCCTTTAACTATATTTTAAAATAAGGAAGGTAATAGAGAAATAATAGGTATAAATATTATATCTTTCTCTAAGTAGTAAAAGATATGTACTAAGTAGGTTTTAGTAAAGGAGATATAATCTTAATGTAATAATAAGTAGTGCTTATACTATAAAATTACTAGATATTAATTAAAGGTATACTACCTTTTCCCTATATATCCTCTAAATACTAATATATATATAGTTAATATAACTATACCCTAGAATAAGTCTAAAGTTAAAAATAACTTAAAAAAAGACAGTCTCTAAGCTTAAGGCTTAGTAAGAGGGAGGAAAATAGTAGTTAGCTATTATAATTACTATAAAAGGCATATAAACAGATAGAAAAGAAAATAAACTCTAATCCTTTTTTATTACTAGTTTTATTTAATAAAATAGCCTTTACTAATATATAAGTAAATAGTAGGTATAATAGCTATACTACTATAAGTAAATCTTTTATATAAAGTATAGGGTTTCCTATGTTCTTATTAGCCTAACCTTAAATAATTTAAACAGCTATTTTTATTAAAAAGCAAGGCCAGGATAGCTATTACTAAGGCCTAACTATAATATCTAGGTTTACCTGGTTTACTACTAATATAAATAAATAGAGTTTTCTAGTCTTAGTATATATAATCCTAGGTCTTACCTAGTTATATATCTTAGAAACCCTATAGTTAAAGTAATATAATATTATAATTTATATAGCCTAGGAGTTGCTTATAGTCTGTTCTTTAGGAAACCTTTAAATATAAGCATTATTTACTAAAAAGGTAGTAACTCTAATAATTATAGTATTAGGTTTAGTATATATAGGAATAGTATAATAAGTAGTAGTAAGAAAAGAAAAAGATATATAGTTCCTAGCTACTAACTTATTAAATATAACTATAATACTTAATATTTTTACACCTAAACCAGACCTAGTTAGAATGCTTTTAGACTGCCTACTAAAAGAGCTCTAGGATTTTAAAGATCTATTTAATAAGGAAAAGGTAAATATATTACTACTATATAAAGGGACTGCAGACTATTATATTTAACTATAAAAAAACCCTAATAATATAAACCCTAAGCTTTCTTAGGCTTCTTTATATAATATACCTTAGGAGTAGCTCTTAAAGATATAAAAGTAAATTATAAATCTTATAAATAAAGGTTAAATATAAGCTAGCTCTTTATTAGCTAAGGCTTTAGTCTTACTTATTAAGAAAGCAGGAGAGGGTTAGTGATTTTATATAGACTATTAGGCATTAAATAAGGTTATAGTTTAAAATAAGTATCCCCTTCTTTTAATTAAAAAAACCCTTTACTTTCTAGCTAAAGTAAGATACTTTACTAAGCTTAATGTTTATATAGCCTTTTATAAGCTATAAATTACTAAAGGGAATAAGTAGTTAATAGTATTTTAAATATAATTTAAACTCTTTAAGTAGCTAGTTTACCTTTTTAGTTTAGTAAAGGCACTTACTACTTTTTAATAATATATTAATAATACCTTAGGGAATATATTAAAAGACTTTATAATAGCTTATTTAAATAATATCTTTATTTATACTAAGGGCTTTAAGAAAGACTATATAGTAAAAGTATAAGAGGTCTTATAATAACTAAAATATACTAGGCTATACTTAGATATTAATAAGTATATATTTATAATTATAAAAGTAAAGTACTTAGGTTTTATTATAAAAGCTAGAAAGACTATCTACCTTAACCTAAAAAAGATTATAGCTATTTAGAATTAAGAGTCCCCTTAAATAGTTTATAGGGTATAAAGCTTTTTAAGCTTTATAAATTTTTATTAAGAGTTTATTAATAACTTCTTAGACCTTATAAGCCCTCTAACTAACCTTACTAAGAAGGCTACTAGGTTTTACTAGTCCCTAAAATATAAAAAGGTATTTTAAGCGCTTAAAGCTGCCTTTATTTTATCTCTAATCCTTATATAATAGGATTTTAACTTAAAAATATAAGTAAAGGATAACTCTTCTAATAAAGCTATAGGTAAATACCTCTTTTAATGTAATTTAAAGGGAGTATAGAGGCTAGTAGCATACCACTTAGTATAGCTAATAGCTATATAGCGGAATTATATAATTTATAATAAAGAGCTCTTTAGTATTATTTCCTGCTTAAAGGTATAGTTAGCTAAGCTAAGGAGCATAGCCTAGCTATTTATAATCCTTATAAATTATAAGAATTTAAAGTATTTTACAGCTCTCTAGAAAATATTTAAAAGATAAGCAAAATAAGCAGAAATATTATCCCTTTTTAACTATTACTTATGCTATTACCTAGGTATATAAGTAGGTTATTTAAATGCTCTGTCCTAATAGGACTAAGATTAGAGAAAAGGAGAATAGCTAGTAGGTTATATATTTTACTTAATTTAGAGGACCTTAGAGATAGTTTAAGAGTTAAAAGCTAATACTATAAACCTAGTTAGGGTATAAATAATAGGTAAACTAAAGAAGGGTAATAACTAGAATAAGAATAACCTAAATAATTTAAAGATAATAATAGGTTTTAATTTAGGCAAACTAGAGAAGGGTAATAACTAGGATAAGGATAATTTAAATAATTTAGACATAATAGTAGGCCCTAATTTAGAGGTTTTAAGTTCTCTCTTACTAGGCTTTAATTTGTTTTAGAATAGGTAGCTTTAGGATTTATAGGACTAAGGGGTTATTAAGAATAGTTTATACTAAATCTAACTAGGAGTAGTACTAGTAGTAAAGTAAAAGTTTTCTATATTTATAAAAACCTAGTTATAAATAGTAAACTATACTTTAAATATATAAGGAGTGCTGTAATTTTAGGGACAGCTTTAGGTACCTTATTATAAGCCTCTTACTATCTTACTTATATAGCAGGTTTATAACTTACCTATATTAGGCTATTTAAGGTAAAATACTACTTTTTAAGTGCTATATAGGAATTACTACTAGGATAGGATATTAAAGGATATAGTATAGTATATATAAAACTACTATTACTTTAGTAGGTATAAGAGCTAATAACTTTATTAGGGTTTATTAAAGCCTATACCAGCTATAAACTATTACTAGTTATAAATCTTAGTAGATTTTATAATAAAACTTCTAGTATATAACGAGATATTACTATACTTTCTAATAATTATTATAAACTATCTCTTAAAGTATGTATAACTAAAGGTAATAATAAGTATAGTAGCTAAAGTATATGTAAAACAGTTTAAACATTATTAGTAGTGTTTTTATGGATTCCCTTATTAGATTATTTCTAACTATAGTTTGGACTAGCTTAGTTATTTCTAGACTATGCTTTATAAGCAGGTATGTATTAAGTAACTATTATTTATATCTTATTATCCTTAAATAGATAGTAGCATAAAATAAGTAAACTAGGAGGTATAAGCAGTCTTATAGGTAGTTATTACCTTTTTATAGTATAACTAGGCTAACTATTTACTAGCTTATTAAATAGTGCTTAATAACTAGATCTTTATAATAACTAGTATAAGTATAAACTAGGCACTAAAGGGCTTTAATATTAAATTAGTTTAGTATATACTGAATAAGACTAAAAGTCTAACCTTACTTAAGGGAAGAGCTGTATTATTCCTAAAATATATTTAAAAAGGAATAGTAATAGTATAAGCTATAATTAATTTTATATAATTACGTTAGTAGGATATAGTAAACGTTTCTTAGTGTCTAGCAGAATATTACTAAATAAGGGATTTTATATAGTTGAATCTTTATTATATAAAGATAAACTATCCTAGCTAAAAACTTAACTAAGTAGAAGAAAAATATAAGGTCTTAAAGATACTAACTTTACTTACTATTTATTTAGATATTCTATAGGGAATATACCTGGTTTTTTATATAAATCTTATTAAGAAGGCAGCTACTAATCTACTCTTATTATAATACCTAGCTAATTCCAGACCAGGCCTAACACTCCTGCTTTATAAGAATAATCTAGATTTAGCAGAATATAAGATTAAGAAAATAATAATAGTAAGAAATGCCTAAGGTTAGGGTAATTAACAGGATATGTTAGTAAAGTAGGCAGGATATATTTAGCTAATATAAGAACCTTTAGAAAGTTTTTTAAATATAGTAGCACTAGAGCATTATAAGACATAATAAAGCAATATATACTATAATAATAGGCCTGTATAAGGGGCAACTTAATTACAAACTATAACGCCTTAGACGGCAAGAAGGGGGCTATATAATGGATTTAAGCTTAAAGCTTAGATCTATATAGCTAGAGAGCGGACGGCTTTATATAAGTAATATGTAAGCAGCTTAGGCCCTAGTTGCATATATAACTATAAAGGCAGGGTTACTAGAAGTAAATAAATCTTTTCCTTCTCTTTCTCTTTATGAATAATATTCTTATTTAAGTTACTAGCTCTGCAGTCGCATTCTAGCGAGACCATAATAAATCTATAGAAATACTACTAGTAATGTTTAAACTATTTTATGCATGCTTTAGCTGCTATACTTATTATTACCTTTAGCTATATATACTTTAAGAGATAGTTTATAATAACTATTAGAAAGCATAGTAATACCTTATTATATACTAGAAGTTTTATTATAAAATCTACTAGGATTTATAACTAGTAATAGTTTATAGCTAGTATAGGTTTTAATAGACTTTAATAAAGTTATTAGCTTTTATTCTTACTAAAGTAATAATAGTTTTATATATATTATACTATATCCTTTAATATTTTATTTTAATAGTAATCCTTATATAATGCTTAAAAGGTAGTATTTTATTCTAAGTAATTTAATATAAGCAAGTTATAAACCTATTATATAAGAAAGGTAATAAGAGGCTTATAATAAAGTACCTAAAGCTATCCCTAAAATTATAGTGCTTTTTATATATTTAAAGTATAGTTTACTATTTATAACTAGGTTTTTATAAATATAAAAAACTTTTACTTTATTATTAGAACTACTTTCAGTTAAATTTAATATAAACTATTTTTATTAACCCCTTAGTTCTATAAATCTTAAAGCAGTTTATTTTAAAATAAATTAAAGCCTAGTAAGAGAGAACTTAAAACCTTTAGTTTAAAACCTATTATTATATTTAAATTATTTAGGTTATTCTTATTCTAGTTATTACCCTCCTTTAATTTACCTATTATTTATACCCTAACGAGGCTTATTATATTAGCTTCTAGTACTTAAACTATTTTTAATATCTGCTAAATTAGATAAAATATATAACTTACTAAACATTCTCCCTTGCTTTAATCTTAGTCCTATTAAAATAAAGTATTTAGCTGCCCTGCTTATATACCTAAGTAATAGTATAAGTAATAGTTAAAAAGGAATAATATTTCTGCTTATTTTGCTTGTCTTTGAAACATTTTTTAAGGGGCTATAAAATACTCTAGGTTTTTATAATTTATAAGAATTATAAATATCTAGGCTATACTCCTTAGCTTAGCTAACTATGCCTTTAGGCAGGAGATAATGCTAGAGAGCTCCTTATTATAAATTATATAATTCTGCTATATAGCTAATAGTTATATTAAGTAGTATGCTACTAGCCTTTATACTTCCTTTAAATTATATTTGTTGGAATCGCTTGTATGGAGGATGGAAGGGATATACCGCATTAACCAGAAATTATAGGTTGTATACAGAATACATACACCCTAATTAGCTGGATTATAGGTTATATAACCTAGGGCTATAACGTGGCTATAACACTATACCTCTGTATTATAGCCTGCTTCTTCTTCTTAGAATATATATATAAATTAATTATTAGACTTTACCCTCCTTATATTTATACTATAGTATACTTATAACCTGTGCATTACTAATACTAATTAGTAGTTACTAATAACTACAGATTTACTAGGTTATACTTAGAAGAAACTCATTTAAATACTTTTACTTATATAACTATAAGAAATTCCAATGTTATGCTAACTAAAGGATTATTTCTTTAAATTATTAACTATTAAATCATTTATAATTATAAGAAGACTTAACTCTTATAGATCTTCTCCCTTATTATTAACTATTACTTATTTATAATTAAAACCAGATCTTTACTATTATTTACAGAGAATTAACTAATGCCAACCACTTTAATTAGTACTAAACACAAAGCTTAACTTAAAACACCAAAATATCTTCAAGCTAAGGAAAAATAAATGATTTTAATAAACAGCTCTAAAAAGATGTGTTACGGGATAATCCGTGAGGTCGGATCCCCACCTATATAGGACGGATTCGTCGTGGTGCTAGTAAGACTTAAAAATAATAACAACCTTACTGTTACGTGGTGGTATCGTCACGTAGTCGGTTGGAAGCAACTGTAAAGCTGTTATTAACGTTATCATAAACTGGTTATTAAACGCACCTATATATACTATTATTAAGTTATATAGTTAAGTGCATTTTATAAGGTTATTGTTATTATTCTCTAAGTCTTACTAGCTATATAACAAATCTGTCCTATATAAGTAGGGATTTGATATTACGGATTATTCTATAATAAGTACCCCTCTCTTAAAAATAACTATTCTAGTTATCCTCTGGATCCATCTAAGCTAGTATTTAATATATATAAAGAAAAACTTTTATTTATAAAAGAAAGTAATTTAATCTATAAAGTATCCTCTTTATATTAGTTTAGTCATAGCTAATCTGCCAGAAATATTACTTAATACTAGTAAATAACCTAATAATAACCACTTATAAAATTCAAAGATAAATAAACATCTTAGTTTAAGCAAAATAAACTATAATAAAAGGAAATTTAATCTAAGTAGTATAAACCTATTAACTATAGTTATTATTCATATACGCTAGGTAGCTAGAGCCACTATCTAGTTTATCGACTAACTTCTCAATATAGGAAAAACCCTAAACTAGGGGAGAAAACCCATATTCCTATATATAGCTCCTACTAAGCCTCTAATATAGAGTCTTTATTGTTTTTAACTATTAGTATAAGATATCTGCTAGTTCCCCCAGAACTGCAAATAATAACAGAAGTATAGTTATGCTTTATATAAAAGGTTAGTATATTAGTAAAAACCCCCTATAAGCACCTCCCCTCCTAATCTAGCTTTTTCTCCTCTATTCTATTATTTCTATTACTTCTAGTCCTTTTCTTAACCTTAATATTATATATCTACCATACCTTATAAAGCTTCTTAGCTAACCTATACTACTAAAGTTACCTAGTTAAGAGCACTTACTTTATAATATTTAGTACTAGCTTCTTATTATTAAGCGCTGCCCTAAGCTCTTATAAGTCTCTTATTATAAGCACTACTAGAATTAGCCTTAGATAGTTATATTCTAGGCAGGAAAGGATAAAGTAGTAAATATCCTTATCTCCTCCCTAGTATTAACATATTAGTAATATTACCTTAGGCACTTATTTATTATAAAGGAAGGTATTTAGCCCTATTTTCTCTATTTAAATCTACACTAAGGCCGTAGATTTATGCTTTAGCAGGATATTATAAAGCCTTACTATCTTTTTTATACTCTTAAAGTTAGGTTTCTTATTTATTACTATTATTTTTGCCCATTTTCTTCTTACTTAAGCCTTATGCCTCTGCTATATCTACTGTTTTTCCTACTCTCTCTCTAATTCCTATCTAGCTATAAGGCTGCTAGGAAGGGGGGGGGGGGCATTAGAAAACGCCTTATAATAATTATATTAGCAGCCTCTTCCTTAGCATTATAGCTATAAAGCTATTAAATTACATATTTATTATATCTTCTTGCCTATACTACTATCCTTAAGTCTTTAGTAGAATTATTACTTAATATAATTAAGGTATAGATCTACTAGCAGTACTGCTACTTCTGTCTCTAAGAGTATTACTAGCATTGCCTTATATGCCCTTATAACCCGCCTTAAGCATTTATTTTATTCCCTTATAAATGCCTTTACTACCCCTTTTAACTTACTGCAGGTATAGTATATCCTGGCTTTATAAGCTATTATGCTTCTTATCACCTGTATATAAAGGGATCTTGCATACTTTAGTTAGCATTCCTATGTAAATACAGCTAGTACTATAAATACTAACTTCTACTATAATAATTTAGCATTTACCTTCTCTATATAGGTTAACTAATAAAGCTTCTAGTAAATCCAAACCCCTAGGAATCGCGCTAATTATATTAGTTATATTATTATTCTTCTAAGTTAGATTATTATTATAATTGCCTGCCTTTTTCTTATAAAGTGCATTAGCTTGCTCTTCCCTAGGTTAAACCTTAGCCTATATACCTTTAATTACTCCTTATATATCCTTTAGGCTTTTTTTAGTTATACTTTAGTTTCCTCTGCTATTTTTCTATATACTATAATATTTATATTATTTAAGAACCCGAATATTAATATTAATTCCGCTACTACTAGTCTTTAATATAATAGTATAATATAAAGCAGAAAGAGAATAAGAAACACTAGCGACCCTTATAAAACCCTTATAGTAACTTAGATTTCCTTAGTAATATGCCTGTTAAATGCTAATTATACTCTTCTTTTTAATATAAAGCCCTGTGCCTATTTAGCCATCCACCCTAGCAGTCCTAACTCCTTTGTAGTATAGATTAGTTATTTATAGCTAATAGTATTAAACGCCCTAATAATATCTAGCTATAATAATAATACTATTCCCTAGTAATACTATACTATTTTTATAACCTTTTTTAGCATACTTAGTGCTACCTTTATTAACCTGCCAGCCCTATTACCTATTTATATATTTAGTAGTATATAGCTTTTTTTTACTATAGTAATAATCCTTTTTATAATAGCTCCCTTAATTACTTTTCCTAGTGTATTTAATAGTAATATTAGCCTTTACTCCCCTGGTCTGCCTAACTCCTTAGGGGTTTTCCTAGGTTTATATAGAACTATTACCTTTACTCATTAAAAGGAGGCTGGATAGTGTCCTAAACCATAGTATGCATTTATAAGGCGTATTAAACATAATATTAAGGCTGCTTTATATAGCTTAAGGAAACCTATTAGTTGCTTATTCAGCCCTAGGGCTTTTTAACTTACTATATTCTTTATAACTTCTTTAATTTCCTCCTTTATAAACATAGAAACTATTTAATTATTACTATGGTATCTTATCTTTACCTTTATCTCTAGACCTAAAGCCCTAGCTATAAATAAAGGAAAAAACCTCCTTGTAAATGCCTTTACCTTACCCTTATATATAACCTTTACTATCTCCTTCTTATTATTATCCCCTAGCTAAGTTAGTAGTAAAACCTATTATATCTTAAAAGAAAGTCTACTTTATAGCTAGGCCTAGTGCTTTAGGGTTTAGAGGCTCCCTTTTAACCTAAATAACTTACTAACTGCCTATTACTAACTACTTTTCTTTGCTTTTAAGATAATATAATCCTGTTTTTCTATTACTTCTATTAAGGCCTGCTATAATTCCTATGTTTATTATTACTATTACTGCTTATTAGTATATCTTACCTTTATTATTATATCTTTTACCCTTTTATTCTACTAAGGCTATAGTTTGCTATACTCTTAAGGTTATTTAAGTGCTACTATATTAGCTATCTTTATAAGCTATTAGGTAAGCTATTATATATAGTTATTAATTTCCTGCTAGTTATATAGCAGGAGCTTTAATCCCTTCTTTTTAAGTCTGTTTAAAGCCTTTGCTATAATAAGGTTCTTATTTACTATCCTCTAACCCTAGATTAACCCTAGGCTATTGCTTAATTCCTTATTTATTTTAATACTAATAAGCTAAGGCATATGGTCAGATCTAGCGATTTTTACTAGCTTAATAAATTTAATACTAACATTATAAGTAGTTTATGTATAGTTAATAGTACTATTCCTACTGCTATGTTCTCTTCTTATTACTTCCCTAAACAGCATAGCTAGGCCGAGTTACTACCTTATTATAAATTCTAATATCTTATTATGCCCCTAAGAGATTTAGCTAAATCTATTTTATAAGGGGTAGTATTAGTTAAAGTCTCCTATAAATACACTCTAGCCCTTTACCTAGGCATTAGTAAAGTGTTATAAAGGCATCTGCCACTTCCTTTTATAAGCTAGGGAATAGATATTATATACCTTTACTTTATATAGCTTAATACTATACTAATTCTTCTCTCTCTCTATAGTCTAAAGTCCTATCTTAACCTTTTA
The DNA here is from genome assembly GCA_000222935.2 of Aciculosporium take MAFF-241224. NCBI lineage: Eukaryota > Fungi > Ascomycota > Sordariomycetes > Hypocreales > Clavicipitaceae > Aciculosporium > Aciculosporium take. Next base: position 50,480 of record AFQZ01000070.1, read on the forward strand.
ATATATATAAATTACTATTTTTTTACTATATATTACTAATATATAATGCTCTTAAGATAGATTTAATAGTATATTATTATAACCTTCTGGTTTCTAAATAGCTATTACCTTAGGGCTAACACTATGCCCTAATACTAAATATACTAAATTGCTTTTCTTCTATATATTCTAGTATATAACCTTAATTATGTACTTTATTATATACTTTAGAGCACTTTAGTTAGGCTAGCCCTAGTATTGTTTTACCCTTTAGTTAGTTATAAAAAGGCTAGTATTATGCCTTTCTCTACTAGTCTCTATAGTCCTAATTATAGCTTATAGGTTTATCTTATAAATAAGCCCCTTAGGCATATGCTCCTTCCTCTTAGCTGCTTTTTTATTAGTCCCCTAGTCTCTTCTTTATAATAACCCTTACCTATAGTAGCTATTATAACCTCTAACTAATAGCTATAGAAGAATAGCGGCCTTATAACATAAGCCTCCCTAGCCTGCTATTATTTATTATTACTTACTAAATATAGCTAAGACTATACTAGATATGCCCCTATATAATTTAGGTATTTCTTTTATACCTTACCTATTAACATTAGATAAGTCCTTTTTCCCTTAGGGTGTTTTCTAGTAGTATACCTGCTATATCTTGCTTTTTCTTTATAGTATTTAGTAATATATCTAATTTTATAGTATTTATAATATTGCTTTAGGTAGATTATCTTATTATATAGCTTAATATTAAAAATCTCTACTTAGTATACTATTTTCCTATAGTATAGGCGGTTTGCTGCCTTAGTGCCCTTAATACTAACCACTAGTAATGCCCTTATTACTATTCTCTTTAGCTTTTATACTATTATCTTTATTATATTTAAATTATTTTCCTTTTTAATATTCTTCCTTATATCCTTAGTTATAATATAGTTTATTAGTTATATTAGGAATCCCTTAATAATTACACTAAATATCTTTTTATTTACTTCTGCCTTAGGTTTAAAAGCAACTCTTATTTAAGCCGTGTTTTTCTTTTATTTCCTCTTTACTTTAGTAAATATAATAACTATATCTCTACTTTATATTTAGCATGCTGCTATTACCTTCTTTATACTAATAATACTATTTACTGCCTTTATAATCTCCCTTAGTAATCTATTCCTAACTACCTTACTAATAGTGTTTTCTTTTACTATTACTTCTTAGTAGTAGCAGGCTAGTATTGCTATGCCTTCTATCTAGGCTAAAGGGATTATTATATTCTACCCTATAACTCTATAAGCTATAATAGTTACTTAAGTCCCCTTAACTACTGTTTTAGTCCTAGGAATAGCCTTTATTACCTTTTTAATTACCTTTTTAACTATGGTTTTTACCTTACTATTAACTGCTTTTATAATTAAAGCCTATAGGCCTCCTATACTAGTTCTTATTTAGGCTATCTTTCTACCTATATTTATAGCAGTTTATGTAATAAATTTAATAAAAGTCTATACTTTTATTATTTTTACCTTTAAAATAACTTTTATTATTAACTCCTTTAGTAATTCTATTTTATTCTTTAATTTTTCCTATACTACTATTACTCTAGGATTCTCTTCTTAATACTATATTTCTTCCTAGGTAGTGCCTTATTCTTTATTAGTTATAAATCTATATAAAAATTCTTTAATTATTATACCCCTTATACTGCTTACTTCCCTTATATAATATGCTATTACTAGGGGGGGTAATTAATAATAAGAAATCCGATTTTATGCTTCTTTTTTGTTTTAGGCGTAATACCGCATCGTATCCGCGGTGTCGGCGTCTTGGTTATTATCTGTAGTCTCTGATTATTAACTATAGTTAGATCTATTTTAGTTATACCTAAATGTCTACTTCTTAAAGTCCTTATCTGTATAAGCCTTATAAATTTATACTATAATCTATTAATAGAAATATAAATTATAGAATGTCTCTATTTACTTATGTTATTATAGCTATAAGTAGCTTATTAGAGAGTAATTATTATTACTAGTAATCTCTAGTTATATACTTTTAGAAGTTATTATATTATAAGTAATTTTTTTATCTATAGTATTATAGTTATATTATAATAATACTTGTTACGGGACAATCCATGCCATCGGATCCGCATGCATACATATATAGGATCTGTCTAAGTAGCTAGTAAGACTTAATAATAACAATAATAACTTTACAAAATGCACTTAATTATATAACTTAATAGTAGTATATATAGGTGCGTTTAATGACCCTTTTATAATAATATTAATAATAGCTCCAAAGTTGCTTTTAACTAATAACATAATGATATTACTATATAATAACTAGTAGTAATTGCTTATGTTCTTTATATAAGGTTTTAACTAAAAATTAAGGACTTACTGCTTTTAGTTAGTAAGATATACTAAGTTAAATTACTAAATTACTAGGTCCTAACTAATAAGGCTATAATAGTTAAAGAGTTAGGATTACTATTATTAATAAGCAAGGTAGTATACTAAAATATTAGATTTACTACCTATAGTAAGGCTATAAGCTAAGAAGTAAAAAGGATTTAATAAAACTTATATTTAAATTAATAAGTTAGCGCTAGGAATTAAATAACTACTAAACATATACTATAACTATTACTAAGGGAGAGCTTTACTATGTTTATAAGCTTTATAAATACCTTAAGCAGAATCCTAACTCTTTTAGTCCTAAAGGAAGACTAGTAACTACTAATAATAAGGTTAAGAACCTTTTCTACTTAGAAAGTTATAAATTCCGTAAAGGAAAGCTTTACTAGACCTTAGAACTATTATAACTAGTTAACTTAGCTCCTATATATCCCTTATACTTTAAGGAAGAACTGATTCTAGTATAATAAATATTAAAAAAGGCTAAGAAGGAAGGGCTTTTTAAACTATTAGTAACTAAACCTAAGGTAATATTACTAAGAATTAAAACCACCCTGCCTAGAACTATACCTCTTATAAAACCAGAGACTTGAACTGCTATAATACCTCTTAAAGAGCTAAAAACCTTACTTACTATTACACCTATTAAGAAACTAACGGCTTCTTAACTTATAAAGCCATTAAGCATTAAGGGCACCCTTCTAACTATGGTTTCTAGTCCTAATCTAGATAATAACCCCTAGGAGACCTTAGGAAGTAATAAAATATAAGAAACAGCTTTATTTAGTAGGAGATAATAAAAATAACCAGCTATTATTATATAACTTACATTACTACTAAAGTAGACTCTAGTATTAAGCAAAGAATTCTTAGAAAGTAATAAGTTAGTTTATTATAAGTCTTCTACCTACCTAGACTTTTAAAATAATAAAGACTATAGAGAAATAAAGAACCTTATTATATTAATATGTATAGAAGGGTTTATAATACCTAAAGATTTAACTAACCCAGATAAGACAATAAATAAGACTATATAAGGGGTAAAAGGTCCTCTAATAACAGAGAATCCTATTATACCTAAAAAAGAGAAAGAGTAGTTAGCTAAAAGGTTATAATCTCTTAAGAATCTATAACCCTTTAAAACTAGTAAGGGGAAATAAGTATACTAGAAATTAATAAATACTAAGGAACTATTTAATATTATAGCAGGGTATAAGCTAGAACCTAAAACTAAGAACACTATTAGTAAAACCTTAGCTTATAAAATCCTATAAAGTATTAAGAAAGTAGCTAAAATATAAAAAAAAGTATATAAAGTAATAAGGATAATGCAAAAGTTATAGAGATAAATTAAAGAAAACCTTGCTTACCCTATAAAAACCGACTTTCAATAACAGATAATAGAAATCTAAAATAACATCTTAAACACTTTAGTTAGCCTTACTTTATAAATAAAGGAGTTAAACTAAATTATAATAGCCTTTATAAACTAAATATAAGCAGGTTACTAGGACTAGCAGTTAAATATAGCGCTAATTACACAGGAACTATTTAAACTAATTGTTGGAATCGCTCGTCTTGAGGATGGAAGGGATACACGATAGTAACCAGGAATTATAGGTTATATGCACAATGCGCGTGCCCTAATTAGCTGGATTACTATGTCATGTGACCTAGGGCAGTACTGTGGCTATAACACTACACTTCTGCATTATCCCCCTCTTTTCCCTTTAGATAATTATAAATATATAGAAATCAGACCTTTATTACCCCCCCCGTTATTGCTATAGTAATTACACCCTGTAAAACCAGCACTGATTAGTGGTTATTATAACCACAGATTAGCCAGGAATTAACAGAAGAGACGAACTTCTAATATAACGCACTTATTCACTTAATTACATAGAATCCGTTGTTTGTGCTACCTAAAAGCAACTTTTTCTATTATCATTGACTTTTGCTACTTATCTATGATTATTAAGAAAGTTTCTTTATAGAATTTACCCCTTATTGTTAATTTACTACTAGTCCATAATTAAAGTATCTTCTTTACTATCTATTATAAAGAAAACACTAAAAATAGCTTTAACTTCCACTACTAGAGCTAATTAACCCATTTAAGACTTTCTTCCTGTAAAACTCTAAAAGTATTCTAACTACTTTATAGAGAAATAGGCCAAAGCTAATAAATAAATTAACCCTAAAAAAGCTATAACTTCTAAACTCTACAATAAATTTGCCTACTATATTAACTAGTATAAATCTAGTAACTAGCAAGGTACTAGGTTTCTGTTTATATACTAAGAAGACTTTAAAGGATAAAATGCCAATATTTTTAAGAAAATTACCCCTAAGGTCTGATAAGTACTTTAAGATATTCTTCGAGATTAAGGAATTAACACGTAAGAAGGATTGTAAAGACTAATTAACTATATACTTGCTAATTTGGTTAGTATAGATAATTCTGTTTTCTTTCCTAATGGAAAGCTCCTAACAGGAAATAACACTATTAACACATTAACATTAATAATAACCTTACCTCCCCCTAACCCTCCTAACCCTCCTACTAAAGAAATAATAATAAAAATAATAATCCCCTCTCCCCTAAAATAATAAACTATATTAAAGGAAATTACTAATATAGACTAAAAAGCCTTAAACTCTCTTGCTAGAGTTTATAATAAGGAAAACAAGTATTCTAAAGCACTTTTTAACTTTATATATCCTAAAGTCCTAATCTTTAAGAATATCTACATAGTATAAGGAATTTCACCTAAGTTATACCCGTTTATACTATTAATAATACTTACAGGCAATGCCTATAAGTATTACCTTAAGAAATTTAGTAGAAGACTTATTTCATTTAACATAATAACTAAGCAGATAAAGGAAAACTTTAAGACTAAAGAAAATCAAAAATTCTACTAAATATAATTTCAAGAGATAAAGTTTTATTGCGTTATAGCTAAAAATCTAATAAAGACTAAACTTAAATGTTTAGAATTAATGATTTAACAGCTCTTAGACTTATTTAATGGTCTTTAACCCCCTCTAAGAAAGATATAATCCTTAGGCGCTAACTAGAAATATTTATTTAAAATAGCCCTAAATTTAACCAGATAACCTACGTCTGAACTAATACCTATAAAGGCGTAGTTAGTAATATTTACTACTGCCTTATAACAAAAGATATCATAAAACCTGTTTTAAAATCATTTACAAGCTAATAAATTGTAAGAGAAAGCAAGTACTAACCTTAAAATACTACCCTAAGCACTAATATGGTTTTGTTTACTAACTGACGATATTTATAAGCTTTCTAACCCTAAAATAAAGCTGGATCTAAGAAATGCTTTATTTATTATAAAGAAGGATGTTATTTAACTAACTATTCTGTCTCTAAATAAAAGAAAGCAAGAGAAACTTAGTAGAGTAACTAAAGGCATAAATCCCCTCCTTCTAAACGCTAATTTTACGCATTCTTATAAGCATTTAAAGGTAAAGACAAAGAGTTATTACCCCTAGACAGCAGAGATAAGAATAAACATAAAAAGGCTGCTTAAAACGCAGCATTTATCGCCTCCAAAGAAGAAAAGGCATAAAACGATAAAGAAGTACAAGAAACCCTCACGTTCACAACTTTCTTTATACAAAGCAACCAATTCCCTGTACGAAAAATCGCGATATGTCATTCAAGGCCATAGCGACCGTAGGAAAGAGGTTATCCTTATGCAGTCCCCAACGATTTAAAGAGCTAGCCAGAGGCTTATTATTGCTCTTACTCTATTATTAAAAAGAAAAGGCATTACGGCTTAGTTAAGGGATATTACCCAAGCATATATGCAGTTATAAACAAAGCTTAATCATACAATCCTTATAAAGCTTCCAGCACAGATTACATACCTCTACCCGCCAGATGTTATTATAATTATAATAAAGCCGCTTTACGGAATTACAGAAGCAGGTACGCATTAGTGGTTAATGTATTTTAATTATTATCGCTAAAAACTCCAGATAATTACTTCTACCTATAACCTATGTCTACTTATTTCTTTAAAGGAAAGCTCTTATTTTAGACTTATTAGAATGCAGACCAATAACACGTTAGGCCTTAGCAATACTAAATTCTTTAATTATAAAGAAGTTAAGTTGAAAAATGCCGGATTTCTTACAAAGCCAAAGCAATGCCTAGAGAAATCAACACTATTAATATTTAATAGTTGCATTTTAAGCAAAGCTAATAATAACACCTTCTTCTTATAATAAAAGGCATAAGGAAAGAAGTTGTCAGAAGTTAACTAGGATAATTAAGCTTAATATATTAAGCAGAGGGCTCGAGGTATATATATTACTCTTATCTACTAACCCAAAGCCTCTTACAATCTTTCTGTTACTGCCTAAAGTTAATAACCAGAACCTAATAATATAATAAAGCTTAATAAGAGGCTTAAGTAGTAAATTAACAATTAGACTTACGGACTTTACTACGTACCTCTCTTACTAGAAAATACCTCCCTTTATGTTTTTATTAATAGCTCCTTTACTAATAATAAAGACCTTAGCTTGCAAATCAGCTACATGATTATTCTCGGAAATAAGGAAAGGAATGTTAACGCCTCCGAATTCACGCTTATAGGCAATATCATAACCTATAGCTCTATAAAATCTAAAAGAGTTATAAGAAGCGCCTTAGCATTAGAGCTATACAGAATAGTCTAAGGAGTTGATATTACTTATGCAATAAGTACAACTTTAAGGATTATTACTAATTAATTAAATAAGCTAAACATTCTAATTATAATATGCACTAACTCTTTTTTATTATATAAGTATATTGTTAAATTAGGCACTATAAAGAAGAAAAGGCTTATAATTAATATTATAGCGCTATAACAGTTATATAAGCAAAGGGAAATCACAGAAATCCGATGGATAAATGGCTATAATAACCTCGCTAATATAATAATAAAGGCTTTCCTGAATAGAAGCCTTAAGACCTTCGTGACTAAGAATAAGGCTTAGATTTAAGTAGAAGGTTAGGTAAAGAAACTAGTATTAAGCGTTAAAGCTAAAGCTGCTTAAGCACATAATAAAGATTTTAAATTCGATAAATCCGAACGCGATTAATTAAGGGACTTTAAGGATGCTCTAGACTAGGGAAAAGTTATTCATTTAGGTAATATTTCTTATGTATTATAACGTTATTAATTTTTGCTTATTTGTTGATTTTTACGGATTTTTTACATGTTTTAGAGCGATTTCTCTTTTTTAATAAAGAAAGAGTTTGCAAGTATTGGAATCGCTTATCTTAAGAATAAAAGGGATATATAATAATAACCGGGAATTATAGGTCATATGCACAATACACATGCCCTAATTAGCTGGATTACTATGTTATATAACCTAGGGCAGTACTGTAGCTATAACACCACACTTCTGTATCATCCCCCTCTTTTCCCTTTAAATAATTACAAATATATATAAATCAGACCTTTGTTACCCCCCCCGTTATTGCTGCAGCAATCACACCCAGTGAAACCAGCACTAATAATAATAAAAGCTAATATAACTTAGCAGCTAAACCCTTAGTAAACCAGACCTACACCACTAGAGCAAATTAGCCAGAATTCCGGTTAATAAAGGGGTAAAATAATAGTTATAATACCTAAGCTAATAAGGTCCTAAGACTATCTAATTAAGATAAGCAACTTAAGAGAGGTAATAGGGTTTATATAAGGACACACTAGCATAAGCAAATTATACTAACTAGAAGTAATAAACCTCTTATTATATAATTAGGATTTATTTAAATTATAACAGGAGTTCGGATATCTAAGGTATTATAATAACACTAGGACCTCTTTTAACCTACCTTATACAGTTTTAAACTAAGCTTAAAGGTTTTTCCCTATAAAGAGATATAAGTCTTTATAATAAGCAGGATTTCTATAGTATTAACTAACTACTAAATAAGGAGGTGCTTTATTAAATCCTTAGGTAATAATATTAGTATCCTAATAAGGTTTTCCCCTTAGGAATATATAAACCTTTAGTTTACTAAACATTAAATAAGGAGGCGCTTTACTAAATCCTTAAGTAATAATATTAGCACCTTAATAAGGTTTTCTGTTAAAGGATATATAAAATTATACCCTACTAATAATAAAATACTAGTAGTAAGGATAAGACTCTAATAAGTATAGAAATTATAAATAAAGAGAGACATACTATACTAGCACTTAATAATACTAATACTCCTAAATACTACTATATTTACCTATATAATAAGGTAATAGACCTATAAAAGGACCTTTTAAAAACAGTAATATAGGATGATATATAAATCAACCTCTAACTTTCTTATAATAGGGAAGTAAATATAGCTATAAAGCAGATGATTATAGTAATAAAGCAGGTAGTTATAGAGATAGTTACTACTATACTAAAGAGCCTTATAATAACCAGCTAAGCTAAACACTAAAATACTAGGAATATAATACCTTTTAACTAGGACATAACCTAGGATAAGATTCTAAACCTAAAAGGGTACTTAAAGAGAAAGGGTTAGTAAGTTTAACTTAAAAGATCTAGAATATTAGACTTCTAGACCTAAAACTAGATATAGTAGACATAGGTAATAAATTTATTTCTTATAAAGGAAAAACCACTGTATTTTTAGATTCTAAGCTTTAGATTTAGGTAGTAAAAGAGCACCTATTTAGAGCATTATTAAATCAGAAGGAGGTATTACTTTATAATATTTAGTAACTATTCTAAGGAGAAGCAATAACCTAGTACTAATAATACTTAGATAAATCTAAAAAGAAACGGATTTTCACTAGTATTAATAGTATTATTAAGGCAGTATAAGAAGAATTCTATATAAAAATAAAGAATATAGTAATAAAGCTTAAGCAAGCTAAGTACACCTAAGAGAATATTATAAATAGTATTTTTATTTAAGACTTTATAGCTTAAATCTTTTAGTATACTAAAGCAAATAAAAAGATAATAAATCTATAGCTTTTAGTATACTTTAGGATAAAATTATATCCTAAGCTAAAGAAGCTATGCCTAGATTTAACTAAGGGTATAAAGCATAATAAATACCTTAACATAGTAAATAAAAAACGCCGTAATTTATATTAAAAAATAAAAAAGTAATAAAAGTCCTATTACTAGAAAAAGACTAAAGGAATAGTAAAAGCCTACTTTTATAATAATAAATCCTTAGACTTAAATAAATCTAAGGGTAAAAGAGTAAAGGCCTACTAGAATTACTATTATAAGGACTATAACTAAAGGAAAGGAGACTGTTTTTAATAGAATAACTGTTGAAATCGCTCGTCTTGAGGATGGAAGGGATACACGATAGTAACCGGGAATTATAGGTCATATACACAATGCACGTACCCTGATTAGCTGGATTACTATGTTATGTGACCTAGGGTAGTACTATGGCCATAACACCATACTTTTGCATTGTCCCCCTCTTTTCCTTTTAGAATAAGAAGAATAATAAAAATCAGACCTTTGTTACCCCCCCCTGCGTTATTGCTGCAGCATATCGTACCCTGTGAAACCATTACTAATCAGTGGTTGTTATAACTACAGATTGGCTAGGAATCAACAGAAGAGACGAACTTCTGATATAATGTACTTATTTACTTAATTGCATAGAATCTGTTGTTTATGCTACCTAAAAGCAACTTTTTTTATTATTATTGACTTTTACTACTTATTTATAATTATTAAGAAAGTTTCTTTATGGAATTTACCCCTTATTATCGATTTACTACTAGTTTATAATTAAAGTATCTTCTTTACTATTTATTACAGAGAAAACACTAAAAATAGCTTTAACTTCTACTACTATAGCTAACTAACCTATCTAAGACTCCCTTCCTGTAAAACTCTAAAAGTATTCCAACTACTTTATAGAGAAATAGGCTAAAGCTAATAAATAAATTAACCCTAAAAAAGCTATAACTTCTGAACTTTATAATAAATTTGCCTACTATATCAACTAGTATAAATCTAGTAACTAGCAAGGTACTAGGTTTTTGTTTATATACTAAAAAGACTTTAAAGGATAAAATGCTAATATTTTTAAAAAGATTACCCCTAAGGTCTGATAAGTACTTTAAGATATTCTTTAAAATTAAGGAATTAATACATAAGAAGGATTATAAAGACTAATTAACCATATACTTGCTAATTTAGTTAGTATAGATAATTCTATCTTCTTTTCTAATAGAAAGCTCCTAACAGGAAACAACACTATTAACATGTTAATATTAATAATAACCTCACCTCCCCCTAACCCTCTTAACCCTCCTACTAAAGAAATAATAATAAAAATAACAATCCCTTTTCCCCTAAAATAACAAACTATATTAAAGGAAATCACTAATATAGACTAAAAAGCCTTAAACTCCCTTACTAGAGTTTATAATAAGGAAAACAAGTATTTTAAATCACTTTTTAACTTTATATATCTTAAAGTCCTAATCTTTAAAGATATTTATATAGTATAAGGAATTTCGCCTAAGTTATACCTGTTTATACTATTAATAATGCTTATAGGCAATGCCTATAAGTATTACCTTAAGAAATTTAGCAGAAGACTCGTTTTATTTAATATAATAACTAAGTAAATAAAGGAAAACTTTAAGACTAAAGAAAATTAAAAATTCTACTAAACATAATTCTAAGAGATAAAGTTTTATTGCATTATAGCCGAAAATCCAATAAAGACTAAACTTAAATGTTTGGAATTAATGATTTAATAGCTCTTAGACCTATTTAATGGTTTTTACCCTCCCTCTAAGAAAGATATAATCCTTAGGCACTAACTAGAGATATTTGTTTAAGATAGCCCTAAATTTAACTAAATAACCTACGTCTGAACCCATACCTATAAAGGCATAGTTAGTAACATTTACTGCTACCTTATAACGAAGGATATAATAAAACCTGTTTTAAAATTATTTATAAGCTAATGGATTGCAAGAGAAAGCAAGTACTAACCTTAAAACACTACCCCGAGCACTAATATAGTCTTGTTTACTAACTAATAATATTTACAAGCTTCCTAACCCTAAAATAAAGCTAGATCTAAGAAATACTTTATTTATTATAAAGAAGGATATTAGTTAACTAACCATCCTATTTCTAAACAAAAGAAAGCAAAAAAAACTTAGTAAAGCAACTAAAGGCATAAATCCCCTCCTTTTAAACGCTAATTTTACGTATTCTTATAAGTATTTAACAGTAAAAATAAAGAGTTATTACCCCTAGACAGCAGGGATAAGAATAAATATAAAAAGACTGCCTAGAACGTAGCATTTATTGCCTCTAAAGAAGAAAAGGCATAAAGTAATAGAAAAGCACAAGAAACCCTTACATTTATAACTTTCTTTATACAAGCACCTAATCCCCCTCTTTTTTCTGCCTTAACCGTGAATTTCCTGTAAGATAACGCCTTTAAACATGCATTATTTATTAAAGACCCTTATAACCACAATACTAATAAAACCATACAAAAGCAGGTATTTCTTGTGGATTTATAATATACTATAGAAACGTTTTATGGTATCCTCCTAGATACTAGAGCAGCTGGAATTTCAACTACTAGCTAAGGTTAAGTTAAAGCCTTAATACACCTTATAACAGACCTTATAATTAAGCCTTCTTCTAACCAGAGAACTATTAACTTTAGTACCAGAAGTGCGACCTTAAATAGCATTTTAAAGCTTCCTACAATCTTTAGTATGATTTCTTTTTATATTCTTAATAGTACTATGCCTTTCCTATATTTTATTATAAATATAAATAAAATAGGTATTAAGCTTAATAATCTTAAGAACCTTCTTATCTAAAGAGAAAAGAAAGTACTTATTATTAGAAAATAGGGATATCCTTAGTAAATAATTAGTTCCTAAGAACCTGCTGTCTTTATGCTCTTAAAAGCAGAAATTCGCCAACTTTATTATTCATTTAGCCACCCTTTAATCAACTAACTACATAACCTTCTCACTAAAGCCAGTGAAGATTATAATAAAGCTAATATAGGAAGGATCACGCACGCCTGTTACTAATGTCAGATGAATGCTAAGGCTCCTAGTAGATTTAAGTTTACTTTTAAAGATGATCTTAAATTTAATTATAAGGTCCTCATTAATATTATATAAATTAATAAAAAGCCTGTCCTCTATATTATTAACTTAGCAACTTCATTTTAAGCCGCTTGCTTTCTTAGACCCTAATAATAAAAAGCTTAAGATATCTAGAATGCCCTTAAGGAATGTTAGATTAATACATACCTTAGACCCCTAGACTAAATAGTCTATAATGCTAGAAGAAACTTTGCTTCTAGTAAATTCAGGTATTTAGCTTAACTATTATTAATTAATATTAATAAAGTCCCCGTTAAAGCATATAATAGTATCGGAAAACTTAAGCAATATTATGCCCTTCTTTAAAGAGCATATAATATTATTAAGACTAAAGCTTATGGTTTTTTCTTAAAAAAGCAGATGCTCTAGATAGCTATTAAAGCAATCAATAACTCCGCTGGCCTAAATAGTCTTATCCTAACCCTCTTAGTCTTTAAAATATATCTAAGGATAAATAATTCCCCCCTAAGCCTTATAGTTACTTAAAGAGCTAAGATGCTTTAAAAAGCAATGGACAAAGCAAGGCATAGTCTTATAAGGCGTTAAGTTAATAATGCCCTTAATACTTAAAATGGCCTAATAACCCTACTAATATATAATCTTCCCTTAAACTCTAATGTATAAGTTTATTATAAGAAAGGTAAATAGACTAGCCTATATAAGCTTTTTTTAATAAAAGGAGAGACTTATATTATTAAGATGCCTTATAGCCCTACAAAGTTTCAATCTATAGTTGTTAAACCATACATTACTTTACCAGAAGCAGAGACTCCTTATAAGGATAACTAAGCTTAAAATAAGGAAGCTATAGGAATAGCTTTAACTTCCTAAGAAGGGTAAGGCCTATGACTAAACAACCTAGACCAGGAAAACACTAAGACTAATAAAATTATTTATAAGACTCCCCTTAATAACCCGATGAATCTACTATAAAGAGGCTGTGGAAGACCTTGGAAATACCCTTAACTAGAAGCTTTCCTTATAAAGAAAGAAAAGGCCGATTTTTAACTTATAATTAACCTCTTTATATAAGGAAAGATAACCATGCCTAGAGAACCATTTGAACTCTCTAATAAGGCTAAGATTAACGCTCTGCTAGTAAGAAATATGTTTAAATTTGTTTAATTTAACCCTTAAAAGCATAAAAGAAAGAGACTTTTTAGTTTATAAATAGTGCGTGAGATTAAGGGCAAAGCAACTAATTCCCTATATGAAAAATCGTAATATGTCATTTAAGGCTATAGCAACCGTGGGAAAAAGGTTATTCTTATATAGTCCTTAATGATTTAAAGAGCTAGCCAGAGGCTTATTATTGCTCTTGCTCTATTATTAAAAAGAAAAGGCATTATGGCTTAGTTAAGGGATATTACCTAAGCATACGTGCAATTACAGACAAAGCTTAATTGCACAATCCTTGTAAAGCTTCTAGCATAAATTGTACACCTTTACCCGCCAGACGTTATTATAGTCATAATTAAGCTACTATACGAAATAGCAAAAGCAGGCACGCATTAGTAGTTAATATATTTTAATTATTATTACTAAAAACTCCAGATAATTACTTCTACCTATGACTTATATTTACTTATTTCTTTAAAGAAAAGCTCTTATTTTAGACTTATTAGAATGCAGACTAATAACACGTTAGGCCTTAGTAATACTAAATTCTTTAATTATGAAGAAGTTAAGTTAAAAAATGCCGGATTTCTTGTAAAGCTAAAGCAATGCCTAAAGAAATTAATACTATTAATGTTTAATAGTTTCATTTTAAGCAAAGCTAATAATAATACCTTCTTTTTATAATAAAAGGTATAAGGAAAGAAGTTGTTAGAAGTTAACTAGGATAATTAAGCTTAATATGTTAAGCAGAGGGCTTAAGGTGTATATATTGCTCTTATCTGCCAACCCGAAGCCTCTTATAATCTTTCTGTTACTACCCAAAGTTAATAACCAGAACCTAATAATATGATAAAGCTTAACAAGAGGCTTAGGTAGCAAATTAATAATTAGACTTATGGACTTCGCTATATACCTCTCTTACTAGAAAATGCCTCCCTTTATGTTTTTGTTAATAGCTCCTTTACTAATAATAAAAACCTTAGCTTATAACTCAGCTATATAATTATTCTTAGAAATAAGGAAAAGAACGTTAATGCCTCCAAATTTACGCTTATAAGCAACATCGTAACCTACAGCTCTACGAAATCTAAAAAAGTTATAAGAAGCGCCTTAGCATTAAAGCTATATAGAATAGACTAAGGAGTTAATATTGCTTACATAATAAGTACAACTTTAAGGATTATTACTAATTAATTAAACAAGCTAAATATCCTAATCGTAATATATACTAACTCTTTTTTATTATATGAGTATATTCTTAAATTAAGTACTATAAAGGAAAAGAGGCTTATAATTAACATTATGGCACTGTAACAGTTATATAAGCAAAGGGAAATCGCGGAAATTTAATAAATAAATAGCCATAATAACCTTACTAACGTAATAATAAAGGCTTCCCTAAATAGAAGCCTTAAGACCTTTATAACTAAAAATAAGGCTTAGATTTAAGTAAAAGGTTAGGTAAAGAGACCAGCATTAAGCATTAAAGCAAAAGCTGCTTAAGCGTGCAACAAAGAGTTTAAATTTAATAAATCCAAACGCGATTAATTAAGGGACTTTAAGGATGCTTTAGACTAGGAAAAAGTTATTTATTTAGGTAATATTTCTTATGTATTACAACGTTATTAATTTTTGCTTATTTGTTGATTTTTACGGATTTTTTACGTGTTTTAGAGCGATTTCTCTTTTTTAATAAAGAGAGAGTTTGTAAGTGTTAGAATTACTTGTCTTAAGAATGGAAGGAATATACAATAGTAACCGGAAATTATAAGTTATATGCACGATATACATGCCCTAATTAGCTGAATTACTATGTTATATAACCTAGGGCAGTACTATAGCTATAACACCACACTTCTGCGTCGTCCCCCTCTTTTTCCTTTAAAATAAGAAGAATAATAGAAATCAGACCTTTGTTACCCCCCCCCGCATTATTGCTGCAGCATATCGTACCCTGTGAAACCATCAATAACTTTTAATGATAATATCCCTACTAAATGTATATTAAAGAGAGATTAAGCAGCCTAAGGGATTATAATTAAAGAGACTAAAAAAGGGTATTAGTCCTGTACTAGGAATGGGTTTATTAAAATAAACTATAATAAAACCAGAATTAACCTTAAAAGTCCTAGTAGTATAATAATAACAGACTATACTAACTAGAAGTTAGAAAAGAGAACCCTATAAAGAAAAAAGCAGACTCTTAGACTAAGAAAGGTAGGGACTATAGCTAAGAAGATAAATCTTAAGAAGATAATAAAGAAAAAGAAAGATCCTTAGAAAAAGAAGATTAAGGAGGGAATTAATCTAGAGAGCAATAAAACCCTTACTAAGGGAATTAATTTTATTTAAGATAATTTAAGTAATAAAAGCATTTAAACTAAAAACCTTATAAAGTTATAGTTTTAAATAACAATCCTAATACTAAAAATCAGGAGTAGTATTTAGTAAACTCTAAATACTATTTAGCTAGAAAAGGAAGTCTATTAAAGAATAATAAATATAATAAGTCTAACTTTATAGATATATACTTTACTATAGAAAGTAGCAAAACACACTTAATATTTAACTATAACTCTAATAAAGGGGAGGTTAAATCTAATTTTATTAGCGCTTTTTATATAGTAGAGAAAGGAGACTTAGAATAAAAGAACCCTATCTCTTTAACTACAGAAACTAGTAAAATAAAGGATTCTAATAAAAGAAGGCAGGAAGAGCCTAAAAAAGAAAAAGAAATTATTAAAGCTTTTATAACTAAAGTTAATGTTATATAAGATACTATAACTTAGAGTTTAAATAAGCTAATTTTAATAGGAGGTTTGTAAGAAGACTAGGTAATTAAGGTAGTATTTAGACTATAGGAGATTAATCTTAAGGGAAGAAAGCAGATAAATACCTTTCTTAAAATACTAATTTAATTTTATAATAAAGGACCTAACTATATAATTTATATAGATACTAGAATATTATTAATTCTAGTGGATAAATAGTGACTTTAGTAATATAAAATAAATATAAAGTAGGAGAAGCAAGACCTAAAACTAGTAATAGAAGTAGCTTTAGCCTTTATTATTATAAAAAGGGCTACTTTTAACTTTTATATTCTAGGAATTATAAGAGGAAAAAACATTTAAGGTTACTTTATAGTAACTATAAATATTATGCTAAATTTAGAACTAAAATTATTAATTAGCATAAGCTTTCTTTATAGCTTTAAAGTAAAGATTAATTTTATTAATTTAAGGTTAGTTTTTAGGTTAATATATAATATAATAGTACTAGGACAGATGTTTTAACATGCTTACTACATGCTAGCTTAATAGGTAATAGCAGCATATAATCTTATAATTCTACTAAACTTAACATACTAAGTGCTAGTAATATAGAAGGATCTCCCTAGTAGAGAGGAAATAAGTATTTACTATATTATATTATCTAATTCTATCTTCCTAAATAATATTCTTAACCAGGAAGATAAGAAAAGAATGCTAGCAATAAATAACTCTAATAGAGCTATATAAATTAAGTAAAATAGCAAAGTAGGTTAACTTAAGGTAGCTATAAGCCTTAATTTAAATTTTGCTATTCTGGACGTCTACTAGTATATAGTATTTTTTAGTAAAGATATTAAGACAAAAAAGATAAAAAAGAGCCTAGAAAAATTTAATAATAACCTAGATTCCAAAGTTATTAACAGAGGTATTTTATTATATAGAGTATCTTGCCTAGAGGATATACCTATTATTAAAAACAAGTTTAGAGTATAAATTGCTAATATTAATCTAAAAG
The DNA here is from genome assembly GCA_000222935.2 of Aciculosporium take MAFF-241224. Classification (NCBI taxonomy): domain Eukaryota; kingdom Fungi; phylum Ascomycota; class Sordariomycetes; order Hypocreales; family Clavicipitaceae; genus Aciculosporium; species Aciculosporium take. The sequence goes on from AFQZ01000070.1 coordinate 67,962, forward strand.
CGGCTACTAAGTTATAGGATCTAACTAATAAGTATAATATTTATTATAACAAAGGAGTAGTACTAATGCTAGAAGAAGATAAGATAAGAGTTAACTTTATTAATAGCTAGTAGAATTAGGTTAAGCTAGCAAGGAAGTACCCTCTTAAGCGTAGAGACTAGGAGAAATTCGCTAAAGTTTATAATGCTATATACCTAGCAGGCAGGATGTTTTAGTTAATAAAGCTAGCACCTATAGCCTGCCCTAGCTTTATTATCTAAAGAAATATAAAAAAGACTAAGAAAGGTTAAGTTATTATAAATACCAGACCTCTTAATAACATCACTATGCCAGATGTATATCCATTGCCAGACTAAGGTAATATTATATAGAATACTTATAGCAAAGAGTAGAAATCGATTTTTAATATAACTGGCTTTTTCTATTAGCTTTTAGTATAAGAGGAACACTAGAATTATATAGTAGTAATCTCTAAAAGAGGGCTAAAAGCATTGCAAGTTACATTAATAGGGTATAAGAATTCGCCAGCCTTTATATAACAATTTATAAATTGCATTTTCTAACTATACTAAAGTTTTATTTGTATCTATATTAACAATATTATTATCTTTTCTAATACCCTTAAGAACTATCTTAAACACCTTAAGATAGTCTTAAAAGTCCTAAAGGAAAATAAGGTACATATTATAGCAACTAAGTCTTTTATTAAATATTATTTAATCTAACTTCTTGGATTTATAGTTAACACTAATGGAATTATTAATACGAACGATAGAATTAAGTCGTTCTAGTAAATGGAAATTCCTTATAACTTATTAACCTTAGAAACCTTTATTAGTATAGTAGGATTCCTAAGAGCAGAAATCCCTTAGTTTAACTTATAAATCCAACTACTATAGACCTAAAAGACAGTACTTATACATAAACTTTATAAACATAATAAGTTACTAGTAGGAGCTTTAAAGCAGATGCATAAGAGAAAGGCATAAGAAAAATCCTTTATCCCTATAAAAAATAAGAAAGCAGCCTTTAAAGCACTAAAAACCATGCTTTACAAGAAAATACTACTATAGCACTATAATCTAAAGTAACTATTATTCTTTAAGATTAATGCTTATAAGAAAGGTTTTAGTTTATATGCTTTCTAACTATATAAGGAGTAGGATAGAAAAAGCATACCTAAAAAGGATATTATAGCTATAAAACTTTATCTAATTCTTTTTCTTTCTTGTCTAATATTAGCAGCTAAGAAGCAGTATAAATCGACTAAGGCAGAGGTAGCTGTAATTGCTTAGGTAATGCGGAAACTATAAAAAATAGCTTAATCTAACCGTTATCCAGTTAATATTCTAACTAATTATATACCTACTAAAGGAATTATTAAACATACCTCTTTAGCTATAATAAATCTTAATAAGGATAACCTAAAATTAGCCAAGGTAGTGAATTATCTATTATAGTTTAAGTTATAAGTAACCCATATGCTAGGAGTCCTTAATATTATACCTAATGCCTTATTATAACTTTTAGTAAAGGTTAGCTACTATAAGGCTATAAACCATAATATATATAATAAATTAAACGCCTATATATACTTCTATTAAAACTATTAGGTAATAGCTATAATAAATAACTTATTAAAAAAGGAGAAATTAGCAGGATATAAATTTAACTTATAATATTATTAAATAATTAAGAGCATTAAGGATTTCTAGTAAAAGCAGCTAAAGCAAGGATAGAACTAACTGTAAATTCCACTTTATAGCTAGGACCTTATAAATAAGAGCCTACTTTATTATAAGAATAAAAAAGGGCTTAAATAACTATATATTCTAAGCAGCTATATTAAAACTATACTAAGAACTATATATAATAACTATTACTACTTTAGAATTAGCAGAATAATAAAAGGTCTATATAGCGTTTATTTTCTAAAGATGTCTAAGCAAATTTAGGAGTATATAACATATTATATAACTTATTAGGAAAACTCTGTCTTAAGGGATAAAGTAACCAGAGAAATAAGACCTTTATAGTTAAAACTAATGCTATTTTATACGATTTTTCTAGACTTTATTACTAATATGCTAGAGGTGGACTTAGTAAACACTATATAGGCTATAAAAGGATACTTAAAGTATAATTCCCTTTGCCTAGTAAATTATTTATTTAGTAAGAAAACCCTCTTAATCCTAGGGAACATAATGTATTTAGTATCTATATAGGTAGAACTACTTTTTTAAGCTCTGTATATTATAAACTAAGGACTACTAAGGTAAATAGTTAGTAACAGGGACCCTAAATTTATTTCCAAGGTTTAGTAAGTAATATTTACTAAGCTAGGAGTTAAATTCCTAATAATAATAGCCTACTACCTGCAGACAGATAGAGTAGCTAAACAGAAGAATTAGACAGTAATAATAGCTATTTGCTATTACACTATAATAAATCTAATAGTACTATAAATATTAATCCTTTTAGTATTATAGCACTATCTTAATAATATAGTAGCTATAGTAATTAACTATTTGCCTAATAAGTTATTATATAGGCTTAAACCACTAGACCTTATTAACCTTCTTTTAGAGCAAGTAATTTCTAACTTATAGCTAGGGGAAAAGAACTTAAAGGCACTTTATAAGCTCTATTAAAAAAAGGCTTAACTTATAATAACCACTACTACTATACTATCTAAAATTAAATATAATTCCTAATATAACCCGGTGGATATTAATGTTAAAGATATAGTATACTTATAACTATATAAAGGATACTAACTTCTAGGGAAGCTAAAGAAAAAGTAATTATTATAGAGAGCAGGACTATATAAGGTTCTTAAAAAGGTAAATCCTTTATTATACTAACTTAAATTTCTATTAAACTTAAGGGTATATCTAGTAGTATTAATTACATATATATAAAAACCATACTAAGGTAAAGATCCATTTAGTAAGGAGGAAACACCCCCTTTACTAATTAATCTAAAAGGAAGCAGCAAAGCTAATTACTAGAAAATTAAGCAGATTATCTTATATAAGGTGAAAATCTACTATACTAAGGGATAAAGCCCTAAGGTAGCTTACCTTATAAGATAAAAAGAATATACTACTAAAGATAACTAGTAGATTAATAAAAGCAAGATAAAGGTAAATACATTAGAGTTAATAAATAAATATTTAAAGGAGCATTTAATTGACTAGGATAAGGAATATAAGAAGAAGGGGCTTATAAGATAAGAGTGCTAATAATGCCTTAAGGTTAGCAGGATCTAACATCCTGTAGGACCCTACATAATCACCACAGGCGGAAACACATAACCCTATTTTCCCTACAATACTACGTATAATTTCACTTTACTTTTCACTTAACCTCTTATTTATATATTTTAATACAATAGAATTTCCTGTTTTTCTTCATCTTTCAACTCCCTATTTCTTAATTCCGACCATAGTGCACTTTAAGTTATTTTATCCTTTTAACCTTTTATTGTTATTCTCGTATATTAACGGACTTCTATTATCATTTTTCATTTATATGCTTATAACCTCTTGCTTATTACTTACCAGACACCGTTTATTTTAAACATTTTCTTTTACCTTTTAAATAATCCCTCTTATATTACTATATATTACCTTAAACTTATTATAAGAACTTAATAACTATTATCTAAATATAACTACCCTAAAAGAGCATTATTAGGAACACGAGGTAGTAACCATACTAAACACTTTATTTAATATAGGTAATACAACATAAGAAGCTAATTTAAATAATAAAAACAGGGACTTTAATATTAAATTTATTAGCTGAATAGTATACTAAGGGGATAGAACCTCTTCTAGCTATATAGGGCCTAGAGCAAAATCCATAAGCACTTATACCATTTTAGACAGACTAAGAAAGCTTAATTTTACCTTAGTAGTTAGTTGTTTTAAATCCGCTAGGAAATGCTATTAGTTCCTAAAAAAAGCAACTAAATTAGCATTATTTAAGATATAGCAACACTAGGCTAGTAATGGCATTTAGACCACTAAAGACATGATTTACATAGGTTTTAAAGATTTTATAACCTAGGGAGCCAAAATTAATAAGGATATAGTCTTTATAGTAAAAACAGATGTAATATACCCCTTATAGATTAATATCCTACACTAGATCTTTAGGATAAATAACTCCATCCTAGCTAATAAATGCTATAAAATAAGCAAACACTTAGCTAACATGCCTATTATTTATAACATTAAAATCCGTATTAAACGGGCTACTATAAGTTTTATTAATAAAGAATAGGCTAGTAATATCGCTAGTTCTAGAGATTAGTAGTTAGGATTGTTATTAAAGGAAGAAGTCGTTATAGTATAATACTATAATATATTAGGTAATATTAACAGACCTATTACCAGAGCCCTTACTATAATTAAAAGAGCGGATTTACTGTCCATATATAGTTAGAATATAGGGGTATAGACTAACCAGGCATAAGAATTAATAACTAGGGAATAAAATATAACTACCCTAAAAAAGAAGCTAGCAGATTAATAAAATTTAATCTAAGGTCTAACTATATAATATAATATAATAAGTAAGGCTACTATAAAAAAGACAATCCTAAAGGAAGTTAAGTTAATATATATAAACCTAGAATATAAAAGTTAGATTAAAAATCTTAAAGACCTCCTTAGTAAAGTTAATAAGATAGTTAACGCTTATACCCCTACTATTAATAAGTTAAACGCTAATATAGTAGCCTTAGGCTAGTTTATCTAAGAAGTAGCATATAATATTAAGAAGCTATAAAATACAGGTAAAAGAACTACCTTAAGCAAGCCAGTCCTAAGGATACCTCTACTAAAAGGCATAATACTAAGAAAAGGAGTTATACTAGTAAAGCTAAGACCCGCTTAGTTTACTATAAGAGGATTTTTATTATATAATATTAGTACTAGTATTACTAAGCAGGTTATAAGATCTGCCTATAAGATAATACTAATAGTAAGATAGTCCGCTAAAGGTTTACTAAAACTAAGCATTAAGGCTAGGGATTTAAGGATACTAAATAAGAGACTAGTTACTAGTAATAGTCCTCTAGAGAATAATAGCATAAAAAGACAATAACTAATAAATCTAGGGCTTACTGAAAATAAAGCCATAGTATCTACAGATATATAGCATAAATTAGTTAAAAACCTTTAAGGATATCGCTTTTAGCATTATAGGGATAGATTAGTCTAGGAAGGTTTTTCTTTTGTTTTATTATTTTCTGCATTTAAGAGGATAATTATTATAAATTAGCTATTTCACTTTATTATTTTCTATTCGTAGCACCTAATAAAAAATACCTAGAGTTTAATTTCTCTTTATTATTTTCTGCTACTAGCTATATTAAACCCTATAGAATAACCAGGATAGTTATCTTTAAGAGAGGGGTACTTATTATAGGATAATCCATGCCATCAGATCCGCATGCATATATATATAAGATCTGTCTAAGTAGCTAGTAAGACTTAATAATAACAACAATAACTTCACAGAATGCACTTAATTTTATAACTTAATAGTAGTATATATAGGTGCGTTTAATGACCCTTTTATAATAACGTTAATAACAGCTCCACGGTTGCTTCCAACCGACAACGTGACGATACCACCACGTAACAATACTACTAACTTTAGACTATAGTAATAACTTATATAAGAGAATAGAAAAGATTTAGATTAAACTAAAAATAAAAACATTATACCTTTAAAGACCTAATAGACTAATAAAGAAAAGCTATATAAAGGGGAAAGAGTTAAGCTATAAGAAAAGAGGCTTTCCTTTTAAATATAAGAGAAGTAGCCTATACCCTTCCTTAAGGTATATTAAATATCTTAAGTTATTCTCTGCTTTTAACCTTATATATAAAGGTCCTTTATATATTTAAACCAGGCATGTTAAAGGTTATTCTATAAAGGTTATTAGGGTATTATTACTTTTAAGTAAAAGATAGCTACTAGCTATACTATCTCATCCTTACTAAAGGTAAGTTTCTCTTATATTTAAGCTATATAATATAATAACTATAAGGAAAGTAATAGTCCTCTAGATATAACTTTTCCTATAATTAATCTATTTACTAAGATGCCCTTTATAACATAGCTAAACCTTTAATCTAAGCTATATGTTTATAATTAAATAATAATCTACCTAGCAAATTTTTATAGGCTGCTTTTAGTGTTAAATAGCGTAATATATTAGCAAAATTAGTCTTTATACTATTATATAAGAGTCTGCTATTTATCTAAAGTCTTAGCTAATTCTGCGTTTTTAGTTATAGATTCTATTATTATTTTCTGCCTTTTTATAGCACTGCTAATATTATGCTTATTTTTAGAAAGTATTTTTTTTTTGCTTTTTTTAGTAATAACTTAGTTAAGCTTATATTTAATATAATTACCTTTATTACTTTTATAGCTAACCTTATTTTTTTACTAGCTAGTAAATTTAGTTTAACTAGGCTGGTTAGCTTCTTACTTTTTATAAATAAGGTTATTTTCCTACTTATAGATTTTAGTAAGGGCCTTTAAGAAGTAGGTTTAATAGCCTTTATATTCCTAGCCTTATTCTTTAGTATTACTACTTTATCTAAAGTTATTATAATATACTTATTAAGGATTTTAAAACTAGCTTTTACTATATTAAAAGCCTTCTTATAGGCCTTAATATCCCTTTTAACTATATTAGTTCTATCTTTAAGTTTATTAAATTATATATTAGTAGCTTACTTTGCTAACCTTAACTTTATCTCTTTTAAAATGGTTCTTTTAGCTATTACTTTACTTATTAGCTTATATTATTTAGCTAAACCTTAGATTAGATTCCTTTAGTCTGCTAGTTCCTTTCTTAGTATATTAGTATCCTATTAAGTAGTTATAGTTCTATACTCTTTACTAGCATTAATAATCACCTATTAAAAACCTATGCTTAAGAAATTAACCTATCCTATAGTAGCTAGGGCCCTAGCTATAAAGCTATTAATGCCTTCTAACTTGTTATAAAATCTAGCTATAAGCACTTCCTCTTTTAATAATAATCCTAATTACTACTCTTTAGATCTAGCTTAGTTATTTATTTATTTACTATTAAGGAATCTTACTACTGCCTGCTTAATATAGTATTTAATATTTTAAATAACTAGGGTATTAGCCAGGCATTTAGTTTTCTTCTAACTATCTTTATTAGCTACTAGAATTAAGTCCTTTATAAGAAAAATTTATTATACTACTCTAATTTATATTATATATATAGGGTCCATCTTTATAATAAAAAATCTAATTTTATTAATTTGTACCCCCTAAGCTATAAAATCTTTAGAGTAGGTATAAATAGCATTTATTATACTCTATATGCTATCTCTAGCCTAATATTACTATATTCTAAAAGGCTCTAGTTTTATAACACCTCCTATAGATAACTTTATCTTCTAGTACTAATAGTATTTATTTATATAACTAAAACAATAAATTAGCTTATTAAAGTCTAGTTCTTTTAATTTATTTTATATTTTTCATATAATTATAAGAGGATCTTAACTTAAACTGCTAGCAGGGATCCCTTTTATGATAAAGGTATTAGTAATTTTCTTGTCCTTTCTTATACTTTAAAGGCACTTTACTACTATTTATCCTTTAGAGCTAAATAATTCTCTAGATATATTAATATTAAAAATATTATTTTTATAGTTTATATTTACACTAAAGTTCTTATTCTTATCCTTATCTTAGGTAATAGTTTTTATATAATATTAATAAGTAGTTATTAGGTTAGTATATACCTTTTCCCTTTGCTTATCTTTTTATAAAGCCTTAGCTAACTAGTTATATATAATAAAAATAGCTTCCCTAGCTACTCTTACTAGATTCCCTTTAGGGAATAGCTTTACTAATTTAGTCATTATTACTTACTTTTCTTTATAAAATAGCAAAAACTTAACTAAAATATTAGGGTTAAAATCCTTTATATAGAGCTTATTTTTTTCATTTCTTATAATATATATTAGAATTATTTAAGAAAGGGTAATAAAAGTTAAAAAATAAAATAAAATAAAAGAATAACTTAAAGTATATAATAATTAAAATTAAGAAATAAAAGGTAGGAAATATAAAGAAAACCAGGAAATTTATAGTGTTAGAAAGTGCAGATAAGAGGTTAAGTAAAAGGTAAAGTAAAATTATAAGTAGTATTATAGGGAAAATAAGGTCATGTGTTTCCACCTATAGTAATTACATAGGGTCCTATAGGATATAAGATCCTGCTAACCTTAAGGCATTATTAGCACTCTTATCTTATAAGCCCCTTTTTCTTATACTTCTTATTTCAGTTAATTAAATGCTCCTTTAAATATTTATTTATTAACTTTAATATATTTATTTTTATCTTACTTTTATTAATTTATTAGTTATCTTTAGTAGTATATTTTTTCTATCTTATAAGGTAAGCTACCTTAGGGCTTTATCCCTTAGTATAGTAGATTTTTACCTTATATAAGATAATTTACTTAATCTCCTAGTAATTAGCTTTACTACTCCCTTTTAAATTAATTAGTAAAAGGGGTGTTTTTTTTTACTAAAGGGATCTTTACTTTAGTATAGTTTCTATATATATATAATTAATACTACTAAATACACCTTTAAGGTTAATAGAAATTTAAGTTAGTATAACAAAGGATTTACCTTTTTCAGAACCTTATATAGCCCTGCTTTTTATAGTAACTATTTCTTCTTTAGCTTTCCTAAAAGCTAGTATCCTTTATATAGTTATAAGTATACTATATTTTTAATGTTAATATCCACTAGGTTATATTAGAAATTATATCTGATTTTAAATAGGGTAGTAGTAGTAGTTATTATAAGTTAAACCTCTTTCTAATAAAGCTTATAAAGTGCTTTTAAGTTCTCTTTCCCTAGCTATATATTAGAAATTACTTACTTTAAAAGAAGGTTTATAAGGTTTAGTAGTTTAAGCCTATATAATAACTTATTAGGCAACTAGTTAATAGCTATAGCTATTATATTATTAAGATAATATTATAAGGCTAGAAGGATTAATACCTATAGTATTATTAGATTTATTATAGTATAATAGTAAATAGCTATTATTACTGTCTAATTCTTCTGTTTATCTGCTTTATTTATCTATAAGTAATAGGCAGTTATTATTAGGAATTTAACTCCTAGCTTAGTAAATATTACTTACTAAACCTTAGAAATAAATTTAAGGTCCTTATTATTAACTATTTACCTTAGTAGTTCTTAGTTTATAATATATAAAGCTTAAAGAAGTAGTTCTACCTATATAGATACTAAATATATTATATTCCCTAAAATTAAGAGGGTTCTCTTACTAAATAAATAGTTTATTAAGTAAAGGGAATTATACTTTAAGTATTCATTTATAGCCTATATAGTGTTTACTAAGTCTACCTCTAGTATATTAGTAATAAAGTCTAGAGAAATTATATAAAATAGTATTAGTTTTAACTATTAAGGTCTTTTTTCTCTAGTTACTTTATCCCTTAAAATAGAGTTTTTTTAATAAGTTATATAATATGCTATATACTCCTGGATTTACTTAAATATCTTTAGGAAATAAACGCTATATAGACCTGTTATTATTCTGCTAATTCTAAAGTAGTAATAGTTATTATATATAGTTCTTAGTATTATTTTTGTTAGTAACGCGCAGGTTACAAGTATGCTGTAGCACAAATGTAAGGGGGGGGGGGGTGTAATCCAATTTATTTCATCATATATTCTAAGAAGGAAGAGAAGCAGGCTATAATAGAAGGGTGTGGTGTTATAGCCACATTATAGCCCTAGGTTATATAACCTATAATCTAGCTAATTAGGGTGTATGCATTCTGTATATAACCTATAATTCCTAGTTAATGCGGCGTATCCCTTCCATCATCTATACAAGCGATTTCGACATTATCCATATTTATAATAAAATATAAAAAAAGTATAGCACTATTAAGAATATAAAAAGAAATCATACGAAAAATTATAAAAAGCTTTAAAATACTATTTAAAGTCGCACTTCTGGCACTAAAGTTAATAGTTCTCTAGTTAAAAGAAGGCTTAATTATAAGGTCTGTTATAAGGCATATTAATGCTTTAACTTAACCTTAGCTAGCAGTTAAGATTCTAGCTGCTTTAGTATTCAAGAGAATACTATAAAACGTTTCTATAGTATATTATAAATCTATAAGAAATACCTGCTATTACATGGTTTTATTAGTATTATAGTTATAAGGGTCTTTAATAAATAACATGTGTTTAAAGGCATTATCTTATAAGAAATTTATGGTTAAGGTAGAAAAAAAAGGGAAATTAAGTGCTTATATAAAGAAATTTATAAATATAAGGGTTTCTTATGCTTCTTTATTACTTTATGCTTTTTCTTCTTTAAAGGTAATAAATACTATTGTCGGAATCGCTCGTATGGATGATAGAAGGGATACGCTGCATTAACCAGGAATTATAGGTCATATATAGAATGCATGCACCCTAATTAGCTGGACTATAGGTCATATAACCTAGGGCTGTACTATAGCTATAACACCATATATCTATATTATAGCCTTTTTCTCTTCCCTCTTAGAATATATAATGAATTAAATTAGATTACCCCCCCCCTTACTACTTTATTGCAGCTGCATTAGATAGTAACCTGCGCGTTACTAACACTAATTAGTGGTTGCTAATAACTACAGATTTGCTAGGTTATATATAGAAAAGACTTATTTAAATGCTTTTACTTATATAACTATAAGAAATTTCAACATTATACTAACTAAAGGATTATTTCTTTAATCGTCGACTTTTGCTACTTATCTACAATAATAAGAAGACTTAACTCTTATAGATCTTCTCCCTTATTATTAACTATTACTTATCTATAATTAAAAACTAGATCTTTACTGTTATTTACAGAGAACCAATACTAACAGCTTTAATTAGTACTAAACATAAAGCTTAACTCAACCTAAAACACCAAGATGTTGTTAAGCTAAGAAAAAACGGATGATTTTAATAAATAAATCCAAAAAGATATTTATAAAAGAGAACTTTTAAAAAGCACTCTTCCATAAAAACTCTATAAGCACTACCTAATTCTATCCTTAAATTAGACTAAGTTAGTTAATAATATTAATATTAATATAGCTACTAAACAATAAATCAATAACCATATTATATATACAATTAACTATTATATTCTTAACTAAGGAAAAGGGCACGATCTCCTTATTAACTTCTAGCGGGATTATAAAGATTAAACTAAGGATGCTTTTAATAAAAGCAATACTAACATTAGGTATATCCTTTATAATTACCTTAATAATAATAGCATTAAGATAGTCAGAGGATTAAGATTAAATGCCTCTAAAGATCTTGTTAATATCTTAAATATTAACCCTTAACTAAAGAAATTAACTAGGAAAGATTTTTATTTAACTAAAGACCTTTATTTAGAACCATAAAACCTAATAAGAAAAATTTCTAAAAGCAATTAAAAAGCCCTTAATACTCTTAAGAGAATTTATTATAAGGAAGACCTAGCTTAAGATAATAAAGCTATAGAAATATCCTTAATTTCCTAAGGAGGGCAAGGCCATAGCCTAAAAAGCTAAGAATAAGAAGACACTAAACTTAATAAAATTCACAAGAATCCCCTGGCTTAAGACAAAACTTATAAGAATCCCCTGGTTTATAATAAACCCTTAAGTTCCTAAGAAATACAAGGCCATAGCCTAAACAACTAAGGTTAAGAAGACACTAAACTTAATAAAAACCATAAGAACCCCCTTAATAACTTAATAACTCTACTATAAAGAGGACGTAGAAGACCCCGGAAACACCCTTAAGTAGAGGCTTTTCTTACTAAGAATTAAAAGGCCGATTTTTAGCTTATAATTACCCTTTATATACAAGACCTATTACAAGTCTATGCACAAGACCTATTGTAAAAGTTATTATAAGAGCCGCCGCTAGAGCTGCTAAAGAATAGAAAAGTTAAACACCCTTAAGTAAAGGCTTTTCTTACTAGGAAAGAAAAGGCTAACTTTTAGCTTATAGTTAACCTCTACGCAAAAGACCTATTATAAGAATTACTGTAAGAGCTGCCGCCAGAGCTGCTAAAGAATAGAAAAGTCCTAATTCCTCACTAAATCTAATAACGAATTAAGCGCCTAATAAAGAGCTTAAATTTAATAAATTCGAACGCGATTATAAGTGCCTAATTTGGTAGGATTAAACGCGGGAATTATACTCTTTGCTCCCCCCCCCCTATAACACTCTTTGCCGAATTATACTCTTTGGCCCCCCCCCCCCCCCCATAACACTCTTTGCCTCCACGACTATTCGGCCTGGACTAACAAAAGTTATTCATTTAAAGGATGTTTTTTGCTTTATTACTAGGTTATTAATATCTGATTATTTAGGGCGTTTTATGCATTTTTTTAGAGTAATTCCTCTTCTTTAATAAAGAGAGAATTTACAAGTGTTAGAATCGCTTATATAAATAATAAAAGGGATACGCTATATTAACTAGAAATTATAGGTTACATACAGAATGCACGCACCCTAATTAGCTAGACCACAGGTTATATAACCTGGGGCTGTACCGTGGCTATAATACTATATATTTATATTATAGCCTTTTTCTCTTCCCTCTTAGAATATATAATGAATTAAATTGAATTACCCCCCCCCCTTACTACTTCGTTACAGCTGCATTGGATAGTAACCTGCGTGTTACCAACAACTATATTCTAGGTAGCTTTTTTATATTTATTTTTATTACTACTATCCAGGGGTAATAACTCTTTATCTTTACCTTTTTAATGCTTATAAGAATATATAAAATTAGCATTTAAAAGGGAGGGATTTATACCTTTAGTTACTTTACTAAGTTTCTTTTGCTTTTTTTTATTTAAAGATAAAATAGTTAGTTAACTAATATTCTTTTTTATAATAAATAAAGTATTTTTTAGATCTAGCTTTATTTTAAGGTTAGAAAGCTTATAAGTATTATTAGTTAGTAAACAAGACTATATTAGTGCTTAGGGTAGTGTTTTAAGGTTAATACTTACTTTTTCTTATAATCTATTAGCTTATAAATGATTTTAAAACAGGTTTTATTATATCCTTTATTATAAGGTAGTAGTAAATATTACTAACTATGCCTTTATAAGTATTAGTTTGGATATAGGTTATTTAGTTAAATTTAGGGCTATCTTAAATAGATATTTCTAGTTAGCACCTAAGGATTATATCTTTCTTAGAGGGGGGGTAAAGACTATTAAATAGGTTTAAGAGCTATTAAATTATTAATTCTAAATATTTAAGTTTAGTCTTTATTAGATTTTTAGCTATAATACAATAAAATTTTATCTCTTAAAATCATATTTAGTAGAATTTTTAATTTTCTTTAGTTTTAAAGTTTTCCTTTATTTGCTTAGTTATTATATTAAATAAAATAAGTCTTTTACTAAATTTCTTAAGGTAATACTTATAAGCATTGCCTATAAGTATTATTAATAGTATAAATAGGTATAACTTAGGTAAAATTCCTTATACTATATAGATATCCTTAAAGATTAAGACTTTAGGATATATAAAGTTAAAAAGTGCTTTAGAATACTTATTTTCCTTATTATAAACTCTAGTAAGAGAGTTTAAGGCTTTTTTGTTATGTGGTGGTATCGTCACGTAGTCGGTTGGAAGCAACCGTAAAGCTGTCATTAACGTTATTATAAAAGGGTTATTAAACGCACCTGTATATACTACTATTAAGTTATATAATTAAGTACATTTTATAAAGTTATTATTATTATTGTTTTTTGTTGTTAAGTCTCACTAGCTACTTAGACAGATCCTATATATATATGTATGTAGATTTAATAGTATGGATTATCCTGTAATAAGTACCCCTCCCTTAAAGATAACCATCCTGGTTATCCCGTAGGGTCTAATATAGCTAGTAGTAGAAAATAACAAAGAGAAATTAAACTATAGGCATCCTTTATTAGGTGCTAAGAATAGAAACAATAAAGTAAAATAGCTAATTTATAATAATTATTCTCTTAAATATAAAAAACAATAAAATAAAAGAAAAACCTTTCTAGACTAATCTATCCTTATAATACTAAAAGCAATATCCTTAAAGGTCTTTAACTAATTTATACTATATATCTGTAAATGCTATAGCTTTATTATCTATAAGCTCTAGATTTGTTAGTTATTATCTTTTTATGCTATTATCCTCTTAAGGACTATTACTAGTAATTAGTCTTTTATCTAATATCTTTAGATCCCTAGCCTTAATACTTAATTTTAGTAAACCTTTAGCAGACTATTTCATTATTAGTATTATCTTATAGGCAGATCCTAAAACCTGCTTAGTAATACTAGTACTAGTGTTATGTAATAAAAATCCTCCTATAGTAAACTAAGCAGGTCTTAGCCTTGCTAGTATAACTTCTTTTCTTAGTATTATGCCTTTTAGTAAAGATATTCTTAGGACTAGCTTACTTAAGGTAATCCTTTTACCTGTATTTTATAGCTTTCTAATATTATATACTATATCTTAAATAAACTAGTCTAAGGCTACGATATTAGCGTTTAACTTATTAATAGCAGGGGTATAAGCATTAACTATCTTATTAACTTTGCTAAGGAGGTCTTTAAGATTTCTAATATAACTTTTATATTTTAGGTTTATATATATTATCTTAACTTCCTTTAGAATTATCTTTTTTATAGTAGCCTTACTTATTATATTATATTATATAGCCAGACCTTAGATTAAATTTTATTAATTTACTAGCTCCTTCTTTAAGGCAGTTATATTTTATTCCCTAGTTATTAATTCTTATACTTTGTTAGTTTATACCCCTATATTCTAACTATATACAGAGAGTAAATCCACTCTTTTAATTATAGTAAAGGCTTTGGCAATAGGTCTGTTAATATTACCTAATATATTATAGTATTATACTATAAGGACTTCTTCATTTAATAGTAGTTTTAACTACTAATCTCTAGAACTAGTAATATTACCAGCCTATTTTCTGTTAATAAAACTTATAGTAGTCTGTTTAATGCGGATTCTAATGTTATAAATAACAGGTATATTAGCTAAGTGTTTACTCTTATAGCATTTGTTAGCTAGGATGGAGTTATTTATCCTAAAGATCTAGCATAGAATATTAATCTATAGGGGGTATATTATATCTATTTTACTATAAAGACTATATCTTTATTAATTTCAGTTCCCTAGGTTGTAAAATCTTTAAAATAAGTGTAAATTGCTTTTTTAGTAGTCTAAATACTATTACTAGCCTAGTATTATTATATCCTAAATAACTCTAATTTAGTTACTTTCTTTAGGAACTAATAGCATTTCCTAGTAAATCTAAAACAACTAACTAGTAAGGTAAAATTAAGCTTACTTAGTCTGCCTAAAATAGTATAAGTACATATAGATTTTACTCTAGGCCCTATATAGCTAAAAGAGGTTCTAACCTTTTAATATGCTATTAAGCTAATAAATTTAATATTAAAGTCCCTATTTTTATTATATAAATTAGCTCCTTATATTATATTACCTATATTAAACAAAGTATTTAGTATAGTCACTACCTTATATTCCTAATAATACTCTTTTAAGGTAGTTATATTTAAATAATAATTATTAAGTTCTTATAATAAGTTTAAGGTAATCTATAGTAATATAAGAGGAATTGTCTAGAATATAAAAGAAAATACTTAAAATAAGTAGTATTAGATAAGTAATAAGCAAGAGGTTATAAGTATATAAATAAAAAATAATAATAAAAGTCCATTAACATATAAAAACTATAATAAAAGGTTGAAAAGATAAAATAACTTAAAGTACACTATAGTTAAAATTAAGAAATAAGAAGTTAAAAGATAAAGAAAAACAGGAAATTCTATTGTATTAGAATGTGTAAATAAGAGGTTAAGTGAAAAGTAAAGTGAAATTATACGTGGTGTTATGGGCAAAATAGGGTTATGTGTTTCTACTATAGTAATCACATAGGGTCCTGCAGGATGTTAGATCCTGCTAACCTTAAGGCATTATTAGCACTCCTGCCTTATAAGCCCTTTCTTCTTATACTTTTTATTTTAGTTAATTAAATACTTCTTTAGATATTTATTTATTAACTTTAATATATTTACCTTTATCTTGCTTTTATTAATTTACTAGTTATTTTTAGTAGTATATTTTATTTATCTTATAAGGTAAGCTACCTTAGGGCTTTATCCCTTAGTATAGTAGATTTTTACCTTATATAAAATAATCCGCTTAATCTCCTAGTAATTAGCTTTACTGCTCTCTTCTAAATTAATTAGTAAAGGGGGTGTTTTTTTTTTACTAAAGGGATCTTTACTTTAGTGTGGTTTCTATATATATATATAATTAATACTACTAGATATACCCTTAAGGTTAACAGAAATTTAAGTTAGTATAATAAAGGATTTACCTTTTTAAGAACCTTATATAGTCTTACTCTCTATAATAACTATTTCTTCTTTAGCTTTCCTAGAAGTTAGTATCCTTTATATAGTTATAAGTACACTATATTTCTAACATTAATATTTACTAGGTTATATTAGGAATTATATTTAATTTTAAATAAGGCAGTAATAGTGGTTATTATAAGTTAAGCCTTTTTAATAAAGCTTGTAAAGTGCCTTCAAGTCCTTTTCCCCTAGCTATAAGTTGAAAATTACTTACTTTAGAAGAAGGTTAATAAGGTTTAGTGGTTTAAGCCTATATAATAACTTATTAGGCAACTGGTTAATAGCAGTAGCCACTGTGTTATTAAGATAATACTATAATGCTAGAAGGATTAATACCTATAGTACTGTTGGATTTATTATAGTATAATAGTAAATAGCTATTATTACTATTTAATTTTTCTGTTTTGCTACTCTATTTGTCTGCGGATAATAGGTAGTTGCTATTAGGAATTTAACTCCTAGCTTAGTAAATATTGCCTACTAAACCTTAGAAATAAATTTAGGGTTTTTATTACTAACTATTTACCTTAGTAGTCCTTAGTTTATAATATATAGAGCTTAAAAAAGCAGTTCTACCTATATGGATACTAAATACGTTATATTCCCTAGGATTAAGAGGGTTTTCTTACTAAATAAACAGTTTACTAGGCAAAGGAAATTATACTTTAAGTATCCTTTTATAGCCTATATAGTGTTTGCTAAGTCGACCTCTGGTATATTAGTAATAAAGTCCAGAGAAATTATGTAAAATAGCATTAGTTTTAACTATAAAGGTCTTATTTCTTTAGTTACTCTATCCCTTAAGATAGAGTTTTCCTAATAAGTTATATAATATGCCGTATACTCCTGGATTTACTTAGATATTTTTAGAAAATAAACACTATATAGATCTTCTATTATTTTACTAATTCTAAAGTAGTAATAATTATTATATATAGTTTTTAGTATGGTTTTAATACAGCTGCTTAGAATGTATAGTTATTTAAGCCCTTCTCTATTCTTATAATAAAGCAGGCCCTTATTTATAAGGTCCTAGCTATAAAGTGGAATTTGCAGTTGGTTCTATTCTTATTTTAACTGCTTTTGCTAAAAATCCTTAATGCTCTTAATTATCTAATAATATTATAGGTTAAATTTATACCCTGCTAATATCTCCTTCTTTAATAAGTTATCTATTATAGCCACTGCCTAATAGTTCTAACAGAAGTATACATAGGCGTTTAATTTATTATATATACTACGGTTTATAGCCTTATAGTAGCTAATCTTTACTAAAAGTTATAATAAGGCATTAGGTATAATATTAAGAACTCCTAGCATATAGGTTACTTATAATTTAAACTATAATAAATAATTCGCTACTTTAGCTAATTTTAGGTTAGCTTTATTAAGGTTTATTATAGCTAAAGAGGTATGTTTAATAATTCCTTTAGCAGGTATATGGTTAGTTAGGATATTAACTGGATAACAGTTAGATTAAGCCATTTTTTATAGTTTCTATATTGCTTATGTAATTACAGCTACCTCTGCCTTAGTTAATCTATACTACTTCTTAGCTGTAGATATTAGATAAGAAAGGAAAAGGATTAGGCAAAGTTTTATAGCTATAATATCCTTTTTAAGTATGCTTTTTCTATTTTATTCCTTATATAATTAAAAAGCATATAGACTAAAACCTTTTTTATAAGCATTAATCTTAAAGAATAATAGTTACTTTAAATTATAATACTATAGTAGTATTTTCTTATAAAGCATGGTTTTTAGTGCTTTAAAGGCTGCTTTCTTGTCTTTTATAAGAATAAAGGATTTTTCTTATGCCTTTCTCTTATATACCTATTTTAAAGCTTCTACTAGTAACTTATTATATTTATAAAGTTTATATATAAGTGCTATCTTTTAGGTTTATAGTAGTCGGATCTATAAGTTAAACTAAGGGATTCCTGCTCTTAGGAATCCTGCTATACTAATAAAGGTTTCTAAGGTTAATAAGTTATAAGGAATTTCTATTTACTAGAACGACTTAATCCTGTTGTTTATATTAATAATCCCGTTAATATTAACTATAAATCCAAGAAGTTAGATTAAATAATATTTAATAAAAGACTTAGTTATTATAATATATACCTTGTTTTTCTCTAGGACTTTTAAGACTATCTTAAGGTGTTTAAGATAATCCTTAAGGGTGTTAGAAAAGATAATAATATTATTAATATAAATACAAATAAAACTTTAGTATAGTTAGAAAATGCAATCTATAAATTGTTATATAAAAGCCGGCAAGTTCTTATACCCTATTAATATAACTTACAACGCTTCTAGCCCTCTTTTAGAGATTATTACTATATAATTCTAGTGTTCCTCTTGTACTAAAAGCTAGTAGAAAAAGCCTGTTATATTAAAAATTAATTTTTACTCTTTACTATAAGTATCCTGTATAATGTCACCTTAGTCTAGTAACGGATATACATCTAGCACAGTAATATTATTAAGAGGTCTGGCATTTATAACAACTTAACCTTTCTTTATCTTCTCTATATCTCTCTAGATAATAAAGCTAGGGCAGGCTACTAGTACTAGTTTTATTAACTAAAATATCCAGCTTGCTAGGTATATAGTATTATAGACTTTAGTAAATTTCTCCTAATCTCTGTGCCTAAGAGGGTACTTCCTTACTAGCTTAACTTAATTCTGCCAGCTGTTAATAAAGTTAACTCTTATTTTATCTTTTTCTAGCATTAGTATCACTCCTTTATTATAGTAAATATTATACTTATTAGTTAGATCCCACAACTTAGTAGCTGCTTTTAGATTAATATTAATAATTTGCACTTTAAACTTATTTTTAATAAAAGATATATCCTTTAGGCAAGATACTTTATATAATAAAATACCTTTGTTAATAACTTTAGGATCCAGGTTGTTATTAAATTTTTCTAGACTTTCTTTTATCTTTTCTATCTTAATATCTTTACTAAAAAATACTATATACTAGTAGACGTCCAAAATAGTAAAATTTAAATTAAAGCTTATAGCTACCTTAAGTTAACCTACTTTACTATTCTGCTTAATCTACATAGCCCTATTAGAGTTATTTACTACTAGTATCCTTTTCTTATCTCCCTAGTGAAAAATGTTATTTAGGAAGACAGAATTAGATAATATAATATAGTAAATACTTGTTTTCTCTTTACTAGGGAAATCCTTTTATATTACTAGCACCTAATATATTAAGTTTAGTAGAATTATAATATTATATACTACTATTACCTATTAAGCTAGCATATAGTAAGCATCTTAAAATATCCATCCTAGTACTATTATATTGTGTACTAACCTAAAAACCAACCTTAGATTAACAAAATTAATTTTTACTTTAAAGCTATAAAGGAAACTTATACTAATTAACAATTTTAGTCCTAGATTTAGTATAATATCTGTAGTTACTATAAAGTAACCTTAGATGTTTTTTTCTCTTATAATTCCTAGAATATAAAAGTTAAAAGTAGCTCTTTTTATAATAACAAAGGCTAAAGCTACTCCTATTACTGGTTTTAGGTCTTACTTTTCCTACTTTATATTTGTTTTATATTACTAAAGCTACTATTTATTAGCTAGAATTAATAATATTCTAGTGTTTATACAGATTATATAATTAGGTCCTTTGTTATAGAATTAAATCAGCATTTTAAGGAAGGTATTTATTTACTTCCTTCCCTTAATGTTAATCTTCTATAGTCTAGATACTGCCTTAATTACCTAGTCTTCTTATAAACCTCCTATTAAAATTAGCTTATTTAAACTCTAAGTTACTATATTTTATATAACATTAACTTTAGTTATAAAAGCTTTAATAATTTCCTTCTGTTCCTTAGGCTCTTCCTACCTTCTTTTATTAAGATCCTCTATTTTACTTATTTTTATAGTTAAAGAGATAAGGTTTTCCTAGTTTAAGTCTCTCTGTTTTGCTATATAAAAAGTGCTAATAGAATTAAATTTAACCTCTTCTTTATTAGAGTTATAGTTAAATATTAGGTGTGCTTTACTACCTTTTATAGTAAAGTATATATTTATAAAGTTAGACTTATTATATTTATTATCCTTTAATAGACTTCCTTCTTTAGCTAAATAATATCTAGAGTCTACTAGATACTACTCCTACTCTTTAGTATTAGGATTATTATTTAGAACTATAACTTTATAGGGTTTCTAGTTTAGACGCTTTTATTGCCTAAATTATTTTAAGCAGAATTAATTCCCTTAGTAAGGGTTTAATTACTCTTTAAATTAATTCCCTCCCTAATTTTCTTCTTTTAAAAATCTCTTTTTTTCTTTATTATCTCCCTAAGATTTATTTTCTTAGCTATAGGCCTTACCTTCCTTAGTTTAAAAGTCTACTTTCTTTTTTATAAGGTTCTCTTTTCTAACTTTTAGTTAGTATAGTTTATTATTATTATACTACTAGAACCTTTAAGGTTAGTTCTAGTCCTGTTATAGCTTATTCTAACAAATCTATTCCTAGTATAAAACTAGTAGCCTTCTTTAGTCTTCTAATTATAATCCCTTAGTCTACTTAATCTCTTTTTAATAAATATATAATAGGAATATTATTATTAAATGTTATCCTATTAAAAACAGTCTCCTCTCCTCTGGTTATAGTTTTTATAATAATAATTTTAGTAGGCCTTTACTTTTTTACCCTTAGATTTATTTAAGTTTAAGGATTTATTATTATAGAGATAGGCTTTTACTATTCCTTTAGTCTTTTCCTAGTAATAGGACTTTTATTACTCTTTTATTTCCTAATATAAATTATAGTGTTTTCTGTCTACTATATTAAGGTATTTATTACGCTTTATGCCCTTAGTTAGATTTAGGTATAGCTTCTTTAGCTTAGGATATAATTTTATCCTAAAGCATACTAAAAGCTATAGATTTATTATCTCTTTATTTACTTTAGTATACTAAAAGATTTAAGCTATAAAGTCCTAAATAAAAATGCTATTTATAACATCTTCTTAGATATACTTAGCCTGCTTAAGCTTTATTATTATATCCTTTATTCTTATATAAAATTCTTTTTATACTACCTTAATAATACTATTAATACTAGTAAAAATCCATTCCTTTTTAGATTTATTTAAGTATTATTAGTACTAGGTTATTGCTTCTCCTTAGAATAGTTACTAGATATCACAAAGTAACACCTCCTTCTGGTTTAGCAGTGCTTTAAATAAATATTTTTTTACTATTTAAATCTAAAGCTTAGGGTCTAAAAAGACAGTGGTTTTTTCTTTATAAGAAATAAATTTATTATTTATATTTACTGTATTTAGTTTTAGGTCTAGATGTTTAATATTCTAGATCTTTTAGGTTAAACTTACTAACTCTTTCTCTTTAAGTGCCTTTCTAGGCTTAAAATCCCGTCCTAGGTTATATTTTAATTAGAAGGTATTACGTTCCTAGTATCCTAGTATTTAGCTTAGCTGGTTATTATGAGGCTTTTTAGAATAGTAATAACTATCTCTATAATTACCTGCTTTATTACTATAACCATTTACTTTATAGCTATATCTACTTCCTTATTATATAAAAGTTAGAAGTAGGTTTATATATTATCCTATATTACCGTTTTCAGAAGGTCCTTTTACAGGTTTATTACCTTATTATATAGGTAAATATAGCGATATTTAGGAGTATTAGTATTATTAAGCGCTAGTATAGTATGTCTCTCTTTATTTTTAACCTCTATACTCCTTAGAGTCTTATCCTTACTACTAGTATTTTATTATTAGTAGGGCATAGTTTTGCACATCCCTTAATAAAAAACCTTATTAAGATGCTAATATTATTACTTAAGGATTTAGTAAAGCGCCTCCTTATTTAATATTTAATAGACTAAAGGTTTATATATTCCTAGGGGGAAAACCTTATTAGGGTACTAATGTTATTACTTAAGGATTTAATAAAGTACCTCTTTATTTAGTAGTTAATTAGTGCTATAGAAATCCTGCTTATTATAAAGACTTATATCTCTTTATAGGGGGAAACCGTTAAGTATAGGTTAGAACTACATAAGGTAGGTTAAAAGAGGTCCTAGTATTATTATAATAACTTATATATTTAAACTTCTATTGCAATTTAAGTAAATTTTAATTATATAGTAAGAGGTCTATTACTTTTAGTTAGTAAGATTTGCTAGTACTAGTATAACCTTATATAAACTCTATTACTTCTCTTAAGTTACTTATTTTAATTAAGTAGTCTTAAGACCTTATTAGCTTAGGTATTATGCCTATTACTTTACCCTTTTACTAACTAGAGTTTTAGCTAATTTGCTTTAGTAGAGTAGGTCTAGTCTGCTAAGGATTTAGTTACTAAGTTATATTAGTTTCTATTATTATTAGTTTAAACGGTTTCTATATAATTAGTGCTATATTTAACTACTAGTCCTAGTAACCTGCTTATATTTAGTTTATAAAGGCTATTATAATTCAGTTTAACTCCCTTATTTATAAAGTAAGGCTAACTAAAGTATTTAAGATATTATCTTAGGTTTTTATTATCTGTTATTAGAAGTTAGTTTTTATAAAATAAGCAAGGTTTTCTTTAATTTATCTCTATAACTTCTATATTACCCTTATTACTTTATATACTTTTTCTTATATTTTAGCTACTCTCTTAATACTTTATAGGATTTTATAAGCTAAGGTTTTACTAAGAGTATTTTTAGTTTTAGGTTCTAGCTTATGCCCTGCTATAATATTAAATAGTTCCTTAGTATTTATTAATTCCTAGTATACTTATCTCCCCTTATTAGTTTTAAGGGGTTATAAGTCCCTAGGAAATTATAACTTTTTAGCTAACTACTTTTTCTCTCTTTTAGGCATAATAGGATTCTCTATTATTAGAGGACTGTCACGGTTAGAGGTCTACTAGTGGAGTGAAGGCTGTAGTCAAGCATACTTGTAGCTAAATAGCTGCAGGTAGGGTCAGTAATATAAATACTATATTTACTAGCCTCTCTATCTCTTTATAAGGCCTGTCCTCCTATATACCTATGTGTAGCTAGGGCACGGCTTGCCCTAGTGGGTCTCCGTACTCTTATGCTATTGTCTTGTAACTCCCCTAACAGAGCGCCTTCTCTTGTCTATAATTACCCTTAATTACTATAAGTAGTCCTAGGCCTTAATCTCTGCTCCCTTTTAACTCCCTTGCTATAACCTAGTAATACCCCTTTTCTTAGGTCTATAACTTATATATTATTATTTATCGTAACTTTACTAAACATATACACATCGCACTAAGCCTACCCCGCTTCCTATCCTTTTAACAGTAAATCTAATCTTATAATAACCTTGCAGTAAGGTCTTTACTAGGTTCTAGCTTATACTTATTCTTAATATCAACTTTATAATATTACTAAGCCCACTAGGCCTAAAGCCGTTTTTTCTCGTTACTTATAATTTACTTCTAACTCTCTCTTATTATTAAAGCTACCTTACTCTGCTTATATTAGCTTATAACTTACTACTTCGTTACAGCTTTAGCACTGCTTATAAAGAAATCGCTCTTAAGCGCCTTAGTGCCTAATTATATAAATAACATTATTAATCCAGGCATGCGCGTTAGATTAGTAGCTTAACCATCTAGCTATAAAAAGGTCTCTTCCCCCCCTCTCTTTAACCTGTTTTTTCCTTCCTTCTTTATTATTATTTACTTATATATTATCTCCTGTCGCCACTATGTTTTTACTTTCTTACAGCTTAGCTGCTATTATTGCTCCCTTTTTACTAATATATACATAGATTTTAATATTATTATTATCTTTTTTATCTACCCTATCCGTTTAGTAAGTTATATACTTAATACTATATATACACTGCTTGCTTATAGCTAACAAGCGCTAGTTATTATACCTTACACTAGCTAATCTCCTGCTACTTCTACTATAGCTCCCCCTCCTCCTCCTAAGGAGCTAAACATTATAATACCTATCTTTAGAGTTAGTTAGTATGTTGTCTAAATACTTGCATTCCTAGGCTATAGCTAACTTACTACTAGTATCTAAAAAATTCCTTGTTATTATTATAGCTATATAGTTGTAACCTAGCAGATCTTCCTAAAGTCTAATAGCACTAAACCTATTTACCTTCTTAAATATATTATTATCCTTAAGCCTTATAAGAAGACATATAATAATAAGTATACTACTTATACTTTACTATCCTATTACTAATTATTATAGCCTATAGTGCTAAATACTCCTATTACTTAAGAAATAATAAGGAGTATAGTAGCGTTAGTTCCCTATAATTATTCCTATTCTAATTACTGCTAATTAACTGCTAAATGCCCGCTTAAATTAGTATTCTCTACTAGAAAATGTTTAAAAAGATAAAGAAAAAGACTAATAGTGTCTACTACTATTAAATACCTGTAAGTTTATTGCTTAAATATAGTTAATCTACTGCTAATAATTCCTAGGGTGTTATAAGTATATAAGCAAATTTAGCTACTATAATAGCTAAAACAAAAAATTCTAATATTTATAGATATACCTACTGTGTATATCTCTAGGCAGATATTAAGCTTAAGCTTAAGAATAATAAGCATACTATAATCTTATAGGGCATTGCCTACACTACTATGCTTATATAAATAGAGATTGCTAACTACCTATAATATATCTATACCTATAGTAAGGATATATATATCTCCTAGTCCATTTATAGCTTTATAATAGCTAACTTATTACTAGCTATATAAGCTTATTATAAGGGAAACTCCCCTTGCTATATATATCGCGCCTGTGACTATCCCTTATACTATATTAGAATTACTTAGCATTAAATCTGACTTTATTAGTGCTAATAAATCTAATAATGGCTCTAAA
The DNA here is from genome assembly GCA_000222935.2 of Aciculosporium take MAFF-241224. NCBI lineage: Eukaryota > Fungi > Ascomycota > Sordariomycetes > Hypocreales > Clavicipitaceae > Aciculosporium > Aciculosporium take. The sequence continues at coordinate 93,445 of AFQZ01000070.1, forward strand.
GAAGAATAGCTTATTAGCGGCGAGGTTGTAGTGCTTTTAGTAGCTATTAGTCTAGTATTAATAAAAATATATATCTTTAAGTATTGCTAATATCTCTTATAATACGTCGTGCATGTACTCTACTACCTTGCTACTATACTCCTTTTATATTCTGTTATAATGTCTTATGTATTAAAGTTCCTTTTTAGTACCTAGGAATTCTTTAATTCGTTATAGCCTTTCTACTTTACTAAGTATTTACGCCACTTGCCTTAATACTTATATGTTATAATTTGCTTAACCTTATATAATTCCTAGTTATAAATAGATAGCTATAACATTGCTATAGCCTTATTAGGATTTAGACCTTTATATAGCTCTAAACTTATGATATTAAATATATTATATAGGCGTATGTTATTTAGGAGCTCTAGACAGTAGGCTAGTCTATATACACTTACTTTCTCTAAAACCTTAAAAGATCCTAGATACTTTACTATAAGCTTCTTGCTTAGTTAACAAAGGTTAATATTCTTAGTTAATAAGAGCATATAATTGCCTAGTAAAAAACTTATTAAGCCTCTTTTCTTATTATAATGCTTTACATACTATTCTTAAGTTATGTGTAGTAGCTGCTTAGTTGCCTTATGTTATTATTATAATTCTTATACCCTTGTCTCTGCTTGCGCGTTTATAATATCCAGTGCCTTTATAATATAGTCTGGGCCCCTTAGCTAATAACCTCGTAATAACTCCGCTAGAGAGTAGCCATAGGCTAAGTGCTTACTAGTGTTATAAGCATATTAAGCTAAATATAGGTAGTCTTCCTAGTTTATTTACTCTTATGCCTTAAATACTCTAAGGTAGTGCTTTAGGACTTAGTTAACCCTTTTTATTTATTTATTTATCTATAGGTAAAAGGCAGTACTAAGTAGTTATTTAGTTGCTAGTAAGTAGCAGAAGGTTCTCTAAAAACTACTAATAAACATTATCCCTCTATCTAAGATAATCCCTTCTGGCGTGCTATAGTCCTTAAACATATATTTAAGAAAGATAGTGGCGAGATTGCTACTTATTATTCTTATAAATATGGCTATATATAGCGTGTATTTTAAGAATTAATCCACAATAATAAGAATTATATTATGCTCCTTTTTACTAGCTTGTTTTATTAAGGGAAGGCCGGTAATAAAGTCTATAGAGAGCTCTTAGAAGGGTCTGCTAGAGATTAGTAACATAGCTAGCTTGCTATATGGTTAGTGTAACCTAGGCTTATTAACTTAATAGTTTAAGCATAAGCTTATATAGTTTTTTATATCTTTTTATAATCCTAGCTAGTAGTACTGTTTAGCTACTCTGTGAATTGTCTTGCTTATACCTTAGTGTCCTACTATAAGGTTATTATAAGTAAGCATTAGAATTTCTATATATATACCTACTAGCATATATACCCTTATATTAAAACATAGTAAACTGTTTTTATTAATTACTTAGTACTTTTTAACTATTATATTACTGCTACTAAGCAGTGCTATCTGCGTTTTATATAATAAATCTTGCTTTTATGCTCTCTAGATTGCTATTATAATAGGTTTACTTAATAGCTCTTTAGTGTGTTTAATAGCACTCTGTCTCCTAATTACTATTAGTCTTACTGCTAGATTACTATGTACCTATATAAACTGTGTTTATAGATATATAGCTAGGGAGGTTTTCTTACTATAAACTTACTTTAAATTCTTAAATACCACATTATTAAATAGGGTTACTATTAATGTGCCACTTAAATGTACAGCTCTTATGCTGCTTAAATGCATAGCTAGGGAGGTCTTCTTGCTACTAGCTTACTCTAAACTCTTAAATACTGTATTATTAAATGGGGTTACTATTAATATACCACTTAAATATACAGCTCTTATGCTGCTTAAATGCGTAGCTAGGGAGGTCTTCTTGCCACTAGCTTGCTCTGAACTCTTAAATACTATATTATTAAATAGGGTTACTATTAATATACTACTTAAATATATAGCTCTTATGCTGCTTAGATGCGTAGCTAGGGAGGTCTTCTTACT